>CM042483.1:610000-790000 GCA_023621385.1 Quercus gilva
TAAGGATGCATTAAAAAAAAAAAAAGCGTAGAAGCTTGTGAAGTAGAAGAAACTAGAAAGGAGTAGATCAATTAAGAGGAAATTGTAAATGGAAAAATACGTGTGGGCTAATGGAAATGGTGAGGAAACTTCTTGGAAATTTCCCACTTAAAAAACTATTCATAGATACTTAGTTATTTACATCAATGCCACAAGTAAAAAGTTAAAACATATTTACATAATTTTTTAATCCACTTCACTGATTTTTTTTTAAGGTGAAAGTTTATACACTATATTTATTGAATTATTTGTAGAAAAATTATAAATAAATATTTTTTTAATACCACTTTATTTAAGAATTTTTTTAAAATAAAATAAAATTCATTACTTTATATAATAGTAATAATATCTAGTTATATATATATATATATATATTTTTAGGAACTCCGAAACATCCTAAAACGGTACACCGAAATAGGCCGGTACCGAAATATTCCATTCCACTGGACAAACCGAAATGGGCCCCGAAACGGAATTAATAACATTGATAATTATACATAACTAGCCCGCTAAAGGGCAATGCATTCATCATATTTCTTAATAATATATTCATACCTAAAAAATTTGTTGGGAAGATAATCAAAACAGCCCCGAATTATAAGGTCTTTAAAAATGGACAAACAAAAACGAATATGTATCTCTGAGGTTTTTAGTTCATCACTTTTGTAGACCTTGCACATACAAGCGTTTATTTCTTCATCTTCAACCTCTTTGGGAGACGGTCTATACTTTTTAGAAGATGTTCTGCCTAAAGACATATTCTGACGACCACTTGAATGCTCCTCAGGCGCTAGCCACGGTAGAGTACGGTTAAAAACCAAACAAACTATGTTGGGCAAAATCATAGGTTTCCTTCAAAAAACTTCAGCAAGTTTCCCATAGGGCTCAAAGTTTACCCCATGTCAATTTTATAACTAAACAATAAATGGTAGTTTCAAATTGCCGGTTGACCACAGTTGCAATTGTAATAAGTTTATGCATTTCGATGTCTATTGAGTTGCCTTCCCAATTGACATTCGTGGAGGCAGTCATCAAGAAGACCCAGCGATGTGGCTTGTTGTCAAAGGGAGTATGCCTTGAGAGAAAAGATTGGGGTGGAGGGTGAAAAATAGAGTCACCACCCAAATTAGGTATAGGAAACCTATGGGTCAACCTCTACTTATTATGTTTCACATCCTAATTCTATCAAAGGCTCCTCTAATAGGTTTCTACACATACATACACACACACTTTAGATTTATCCTAACATGAATCTAACATTCAACATAGCATTCATCTAATCATGACATCTTTATATACATTCTAACATACATCTAGGCATGGTATTCATCATCTCACACTTCATCACAGCATCTTATTATACATCATCACATCACCACATCTTAGCATACATCTAGATAAGCATGACATATCTCTAAATGCAGAAAACACATCATCACAAAACGTTATCATTATGGAAATCAACCATCCATATTCATCATCAAGTTTATCAAACATATAATTATGTTCATCAATCAAACAAACAAGTTCATCATGTTAAACATACATGTTCATATTCATGAGCACAACTTACTTTTACTACCTTATTGCATAATTACCACAATACCTATGCATCAATGCTTGTTCAATATCCAACACTAAACAAATACAAAATTTTTTCACAACATACCTATCAAGTGCTACATAAGCAGATATACATCCAGGCCCACGCGGGGGCAATGTCTAAAATACATGAGCTTAAACCCACAATGAGGTAATAGGATACATGTGTAGACTGTGACGGAACAATAATTATACATAACTCGCCCGCTAAGGGGCAATGCATTCATCATATTTCTTAATAACATATTCATGTTTCAAAAGTTTGTTGGGAAGATAATCAAAACACTCCTGGATTATAGGTTCTTTAAAAATGGATAAACAAAAACGAATATGTATCTCTAAAGTTTTCAGTTCGTCAATTTGTAGACCTTGCGCATACAAACGTTTATTTCTTCCTCTTCAACCTCTTTGGGAGACGATCTCTGCTTTTTTGAAGAAGTTCTACTTGAGGACATATTTTGATGACCACTTGAATACTTTTCGGGTACTAGCCACAGTGGAGTACAATTAAAAACCGAACAAACCATGTTGGGCAAAATCATAGGTTTCCTTCGAAAAACTTCAACGTTTGGAACTACCTACACAGATATAACCGAAATTATAATTTTGAATAGAAATGGGACAGTATCTTCTGCCGAATAGACTACCATTCTTATTTTAGACTCTCTCTCTCTTTAAATCATTTTGACAAAGAAAAGTAATCTCCTCGTCAACCTAACCACAAAACAAGGAAGCCTTGATAACAAGAATAGCAAGGAACAGACCATCCATACAAGACAGAATGCAGAGTTTTTCGTGTTCACTTTTTCACTTATTTTATTCTTTTCTATTGTGTAATTTGAATTCATACATGAGTTTTGTATTTGTTTTCAACTAGGCATGAACATGAGTACAAAGTAGAAGACATGGAAAAAAAGAAAAAGAAAAAGAAAAAAAAAGATGAGAGAAGCTACAAACATATCAAGAAAAGAAACAGACAACGATGAAAAAATAGCATTAACAGAAAAGAAAATAAGACTAATCTTCAATAATTGATCACATGTGTAATTATTTATATTGATTGTCCTAGTAGTAGAGTTAACATTTTCACAATGCACATAATGTGTCACGTGGACCCAAGTTTCCCACAGGGCCCAAAGTTTAGCCCATGTCAATTTTATATCGAAACAATCAAGGGTAGTTTGGAATTGCTAGTTTACCACGGCTGCAATTGTAATAAGTTTATGTTTTTCGATGTCTGTTAAGCTGCCTTCCTAAATGACATTCATGGAGGCAGTCATCAAAAAGACCCAGCGATGTGGCTTGTCATTAGAGGAAGTACGCCTCGGGCAAGGGGATCGGGGCGGAGGGTGAAAAATAGAGTTGCCACCTAGATTAGGTATAAGAGCCATAAATTTGAGCATCTCTTGTACAAGGATTAAGCTTACTAAAGTACGTGTCTAGACTTTAGGTATAAGGATGGAAAGGTGTTTGGCACCTAACCCCACCCGACCCGTGGATCGGCCTCTACTCATTATATTCCACATCCTAATTCTAACAAAGGGTCCTCTAATAAGTTATCCTATACACATACACTAGGTCTACACTGACATGCATCTAGTGCCTAGCCTGACATTCATCTATCATGACATTATCATACATCTCATATTTTATCACATGGCATCTCATTGCATCCTAGCATTCGTCTAAACATGGCGTATGTCCTACCATTCATCTAAGTATTTCATGCTTTATCTCATTGCAAATACACATTACATGGCATTACATAGCACATAGGTACTAAGCATGGTATTATCATAAAGCAGTAATAGCAACAAGGTAGCAACATCATGTCATCATCAACAACAAGCATTTTCCCCATGTTTATAAATCAAGTAAACAAATTCATCATGTTAAACATGCATGTTCATACTCATATACATGACTTATAGAGATTGCACCCCCAGCCCAAACCTAAAAATTGTAGGTTTTGGCTATGTCCCATGCGAATAGGATAGAGTCGTTTTATTGCCTCTCAAGAGACAATGGAGAGGATCCTATTGTTGTTATTCTCCCTCCTATGTCGCGGGTTTTACAATAGAATTGTCATTTATTTAATTAGAAAAATAAGAAAACCAAATTGAAAAGTACATAGTTTTATTGATTATTTGAAAAAAGATACATCTCTTTGATAACAACTATAAAATTACATTGTTTTGGTCCTAAATACAATCTAAAACAAAAGTACATTACTTTGATTCTTAGTTACAAGCTAGGAAGATAAAAATTACAAGGATAAGCCTAATCTACTAACCCTTGATCTAAGTTACAAGATTGAGAAGGCGTTAGGCACCCAATCTGCTTGGTGAAACCAATCTTTAAGACTTTGATGGCTAATATCATATCACATCATTCAAGCAGTTTGTATCATCCAAGAACAAGTGATTGTAGAAATTGAAACAAATATTGATAAGCATGGTGAATATGTGTGTGATGTGTGATAAACCCTAATCAAGAGCATGTGAACAATTTATTGGGGTTTTAGACCTAGAATTAAATTAGAGACTAATATTAATTCATAGATCCAAATTTATTTTGAAAGCAATCTATAATTTGAAAAAAGATCTTGAGATTTGCAAGGAGATTCAAGTTAGAAAAGAAGATTTGATTTTGAAATATATGTCATTCTTAAAAACAAGTTTGAGAATTTTAGATCAAAAGAATGTTCTCAGATTTGTTTAGCAAATTGGATCTATGAACTAAACCTTAATCAACAAAATAATCCTAGATTTAAGATGCAAAAACATGTGGTTCTAATATTATAAATCAAAAGCAAAATATTTATAACTAATTCTAAACATGTGAACATACTATTTGAATTTAAAACCCTAAAAGCGTTAAAAAAAAAAAAAATATATATATATATATATATATGAAAAACTAAGAAAAATATGATAAATAAACAAGAACTAACTAAAACATTAAAATAAAACATATTTGAATCTAAAGCTAGGGCATAATAATAATAAAAAGGAAGAGGTTTGGAAACCTTACCGGCATGCATAACACTCCAAGCATTCTAAGCTAGACAACACTTCAAGAGGACGAGAGAGAATTCTTAGTTTGTTAGGAAGCTCTGAAATTTTCAAGATGATTTGAACTAAAAGTGAAGGGGGTATTTATTCTAGGAGTGGGGGAGCTAGGGTTAGGTCTTTAAGCCATGTGGGACTTAGAAAAATTAGGTTTTATGATAAAAAAATGTAGGAACCAAGGTAAACTTCTGTGGGGGAGCAAGCCAAACTTGAAAAGGAAAGAATTTTAGAAGGTTCTGAGCCAAGTGCCGATCGCACTTGGCTCTATACCCCCCAGATTCATCCCTTTTCATTTCAACTGTTTCCGTTTTCAACTTAGACCTGATTTTTTTAGAATTTTGATTTCCAATTTTGATTTTCTTGGTCCTTACATTCAGCAAACTGATTCAAAATATGTCTAATTAATTAATTAATTAATTAATTTTTACTTATTTTGTAACGAATCAATAAGTGCTTTGACTTGGATCAGATTTGATGAATACAATCTTACCATAAATCCTACTCTTAGACAATAGGATCATGACACACCACCTAATTTAAATTGGACTAAAAATAGTTTGAATTTGATTTAAGCAAGTGCACCTTATTGCTAAAACTTTTTTTTTTTTTAATATCTTTTGATCTGGTGGTCTGATTATGGCCTCAAGATTAGTTTTATGAATCGTAAATGGCCAAAATTACAATCTTACCTTAGAGATATGCAAAAATTATGAGTAAAGAGTAAACACAACTGGGTTTTGGAACTTAGTCTCAAAAAAGGAAAAAAAAAAAAACTAGGTTTTGGAACCAAACATAAAGTTAAGAGATATTTGAATAATAGTATTGATAGAGATATGCATTATGGGTCATGAGTTTTGAATTATGGGTTTTGAACAATCTAAACAGGCTCTAAATATCTTTACTTGCACTTAAAAAAAAAGTAATATTTTATACGCACAAAAATTCACAATAATTTAATAATAATTGAGTTAGTATGGCTTTATTGATTCTTATCTAAACTTATTAGTTACCACTAATATCACTTTTTTACCTACCATTAACAATTTATCATATGCATGGATTTTTATTTTTTATTTATATATGGCTATTTCCAAGAAAAAAAAGAAAAAAGAAAGAAAATGCCTTAAATACCCCCGTCTCTGCGGCAAACTGTAAATAATTTGAGTGCCTAGGCTAGGCTAACATTAAACAGTTGTTTCTTCTTCGTTCCTTTTGTTTTACTGAAAAACCTCCTGTGTTTAGAATTAGAATTAGATACGGAAGTCACACACGGAGAGAGGGAGACCGAGAAAAGGAGTAGTAGTAGTAGTAGTAGTAGGAAGCGAGCGAGAGAGAGAGAGAGAGAGAGAGAATAAATCAATCGTATGATATGGCGTGCGTGTACATACCGGTGCAGAACTCAGAGGAGGAGGTGAGGGTGGCTCTGGACCAGCTTCCCCGAGACGCCGCCGATATCCTCGACATTCTCAAGGCCGAGCAAGCCCCTCTCGATCTCTGGCTTATCATCGCTGTCAGTTCCCTTACTTTTTTTTATTTTAATTTCCCCCAAATTCACTCAAATTTTTCGCTAGTGATAATGATAATGATGATGCATTGCAGAGGGAGTACTTCAAACAAGGAAAAGTTGAACAATTCCGTCAAATTTTGGAGGAAGGTTCAGGCCCTGGTAATTTTGTCTCCGACTCCATCATGCTTGTTAGGTTATTTTTTATATTATATTATTTGATCTGGTCATATAATAGTAATTGAAATTGTTTTTGTGCAGAAATTGATGAGTATTATTCCGATGTTAGATATGAGAGGATTGCCATCTTAAATGCTTTAGGGGCTTACTATAGCTACCTTGGAAAGATTGAGACGAAACAAAGAGAAAAGGAGGAGCATTTCATTTTGGCTACTCAATACTATAACAAAGCATCTAGGATCGACATGCATGAGCCTTCTACTTGGGTTGGCAAAGGTCAAGTGTTTCATACATACATACATACATACATACTTCTTGTCACTATTTATTTATAAGATTTTTATCACAATCTGTGAAATGTAAATAATTATTTTCATCCTAAAAAATGTGTCTCTTTGTTAAGCTCTCTGGAAGATGCTGGTTTTCAGTATATGCAAATTACTTGTACTGTTATTCTTCTTGAACGAGTGTCCTCTTAAATTCTCAAAACTAGGTGCTATGTTGCTTTTCACTGAAAGAGTAAGCCATCTTTTAGATTAGAGGTCACTGCATGAATACTTTTAAAAAAAATTTATGCTGCTGCTGCTTACAGGTCAGCTTTTACTGGCTAAGGGTGATGTAGAACAGGCATTTGCTGCTTTTAAGATTGTATTAGATGGAGATCGTGATAATGTTCCGGCTCTTCTGGGCCAGGTATGTTTAATTTTGCTATTCCTTTCTTGTTTGAGGATCACCTAAGATCAATATTTTGGAAAACTTGCTCTGCCCTTAATTGTAACATTATTGTCCTCTAGTGAACCATAGTTGGTCAAATTGAAAGTTTTTTCTCTCACGAAAATCTCTGTCTATTTTCCTAACCTGGTATGTTAGACATTTTAGATGATAATGTGATGCTGACTTTGCCCAACAAAGCCTTTTCTTTATTACTTGTGGTTGGCAATGCAAAACTCTTTCACTATTTTAGTCTGTCTAGGAGTTTATTGTCTTTTGAATAATGCTTTAAATATATGTCAATTACAGGCATGACTTTTAGCTAACCCTTAGTTGAGCTTGAGGCTGACTTGAATTGATGATAGGCATAATGTATACCGTATGTCCTCTCCACATCTGGTGTGCTTGAGGGGTTCATGTGCCATGTGCATGGGACTCTCACTAGCAAAAAGTGTGATGTAGAAATGGAAGTTGAGAACATTGGGGTTGGGGTGGAGGGGTGACCTTAATGGTATATAAAACCATTAGAGCTAAATTTCACTTAAGGACTAGGAGCTTCTTCAACTATTTATGAAGAAAAACCGGGTCAGCCTGGAGAGGCCATATTGGGGCATGATTTGATATATTTGGTGCACGCATACTTCCTCTGTTGTAAATAACTTGCTTTGGATATTTGCCATTTTGCAGGCATGTGTTGAGTTCAATCGTGGACGCTACAGTGAGTCTTTGGAGCTGTACAAGGTTTGTTATTTTCATGTTATATTGCCAATGGAAAGCAATGTGCACCTTAAATAGTCTCTGATTTTATGTGCATGCATGCATACATACATACATACATACTGATGTTGGACAAAATGGGGAATTTGTCTACTTGCACTTGTGGCGGGATAAGATTTAGGAGGATTTGTCTCTGATTTACAGTTGCAGAAGAAAGGGTTAGGGCTCTCTCTCTCTCTCTCTCTCTCTATATATATATATATATATATAGAGAAAATAAAGAAATTGGTAGTGTTCAGGGCTGTATGAACAGTACCTGTGAACTACTCAAGAATGAGAGTAAAAAAAGAAGAGAAAGGGGGAAAAATAATAGTAACTCAATAAGACTAACATGGCTCCGTACTAAAAATACTCAATATGTATATATATATATATATATATTTTTTTTTTAATGTTCGCCATCTATTATTTGAGTACTTTGAGCACAAATATATGTAAGGAATATTTCTTGTACTAACATACATATATACAGGGACTCTTTCTTGTACTAGTAGTATTAAGAATCCTAGTATGACTTGTAAACTAAAAACCTAAGAAGGTAATAAATAATAACTACTAAAAGAATTACTTAGACCCAAAGAAAATAAAACCAAAGGTACTTTGGATCTCTTAGGAAAAAGAATTTTTTTGAAAACACTAATAATGCTTTATTGAAAATAAAAAGGAAATGAAAAAAGAAGCCCAAGTGCACAGGCAATCTACTAAGGATATAACAAAGAGTCAAATCTCTTAGAAAATCTAGACTCAACTAAATTACCAAAATACTCTTAATTCATAGAGATTACAGTTTTGTGCTTGAATACAAAATTGACCATAACTTGTTAAATAAAAACCCAAATTAAAAAATGTAACCCTAGAACACATAGGACCAGACTTTTAAAACCACAAGATTTTTACTTCAATTGCACTTCACACACGAGCCTCATAAAATAGATCTTGTATTAATGAATCTGAGTAGTAACAAATAAATCTTCTATGGCTGCGTCAGATGCAAACATAGATACGTACATGACACCATACACAAGTAGATATACATAAATACAACAAAGATACATGCAATAAATTGGTAGGGATCATCACTAGCCCTCTGCATGACATTATATTGATGTATTTGTACTTTAGAGATATGTTCTCAGCAATGTACATGAGTTTGATGTTGCTCTTGACCTGTAATATTGGAACTCTTGTAAGAGGGCATTGATAGTGCATCCCAGATGTCCTGCGGCTGTAAGACTTGGCATAGGTCTCTGTCGCTACAAACTAGGTCAATTTGATAAAGCTCGGCAGGCATTTGCAAGGGTTTTGCAGGCATGTATTATCTTTTATATACAAATTGATTTTAATAAAATCTACAGCACATGCTGCAAGTTTTCACTAATTCTGTTGTCTACATATGTTTCATGAATACATGTGCAGTTGGATCCAGAAAATGCTGAGGCTCTTGTTGCACTTGCAATTACGGATCTACATTCAAATGAAGGTAAAGCTATGTCAGAAAATATTATTTTCCTTATGTCAAGTCTTATATGATCTTCTCATTATCTGTGCATGTTAATTTCTAATTTTGTGTAGACTAATTCTGCTGCTCTATAATATCTCCACAGCTGCTGGAATTAGGAAAGGAATGGAAAAAATGCAGAGAGCTTTTGAAATATATCCTTACTGTGCAATGGCGCTTAATTATCTAGCAAATCACTTCTTCTTTACTGGTCAACATTTTTTAGTTGAGCAACTTACTGAAACTGCTCTTGCTGTTACCAATCATGGGCCAACAAAGGCACATTCTTACTACAATTTAGCACGATCTTACCATAGCAAGGTTGGAAACAATATCCTTTTCCTTAATACCATTTTAATGAGGTGCGCAAAGTTTTTACTTGCTAAAAAAAGGTGGAAGGAGGGGGAAATAAGGCAGACTGTTTTGCCTGTTCAAGTGAATCTTTGTCTCCTTTTTGTATTCAACCACCCTTATCCATCATGTATTATGACAAGTGACTTACTTTGACTACCAAAAGCACCTCTCTCTCTTCCCTTGACTTTCATTCTTTCCCCTCTTTCCCTTGTTAGGCATACATCTGAAGTTAACTCTTTTGTTTAAATGCTTGTTTTGCAGTCTATGGTCTTTCTGACTACTAATAATATTAATGTTCTGCATCTTAACTTTAGGGGGACTATGAAAAAGCTGGGCTCTACTACATGGCATCTGTCAAGGAAATCAATAAGCCCTATGAATTTATATTTCCTTATTATGGTCAGTAATCACGCGTCATTGTCATATCATTATGGTTTTAATCTGTTTATAAGCATTTTTGATATGTTGGCATAATATTATCGTGCTTTAATTTTTAATCCTTCATCTTTACCACAATCATGGTTGTTTTATTTGGGGGCTATAATGCATTGTATTAACTTTTGCTGTAGTCATCAATTGGATTTGCATTGGAGGTGTGAAAAGGGTTAATAGGAGACCAAAAATTATCATAATTTTTTGATTTTTTTTTTTACTTGTATGGACTTGGGGACCAATATGATCATATAATATTTTACTTATATGGCTTGGATATGGTAGATTGGCAAAGAAGGATACCCCCAGGCCCCAGCCAACTCCAATTAGTAGGAATTAAGGCTTAATTGAGTTGAGTTGACTTGATTATTGCTATTTTATGTAACAGATAAATGCCTGATGTATTTGTAACTTGAAGCATGCTTAATTGTGTTCATAAAATCATATGGGATTCATATTTAATAGTTCAAATGGATTTGGGTTTTATTACCACTTTTCAACGTGCATAATGTGGTGACTACTATATTGTTCAACACTGTATCCAAGTGGATGCACTTTTTGCACAATTGTTATAATTGGGCTTCATATTTATTTTCTTTTGACCTATTGCTTCTTGTTCATATGCTGGAAAACTGATGACAGGTTTGGGACAAGTACAGTTGAAGTTGGGGGATTTGAGAAGTGCACAGTCAAACTTCGATAAGGTTTTGGAGATTTACCCTGATAATTGTGAGACATTGAAAGTGAGTTAGTCAATTGAATGTGTTATTTCATGATTTTTAGGCTTGATTGTTTATTGAATGTAACTTCAGTGAAAATAATTTCCACATCTTCTATGTTCTTGCAATTGCTCTTGCTGGCAACCTTGCCAACACCAGCTGCTGGTGCCACTACCTCATCTTACTAGAATATATTAGTTTTTTCATTTTATTTTTCTTCAGGCAAGAAGATTGCAAGAAAACAAATCAATTTTACCATAAATGTCTTTAAAGATCGTTTGACATGCAATGCCCAAACCAATCAGAAATCTATTTTTAGCCCTCCAACTTTATCCTTATGGTTCATGTTGAATTGATGTTTCTCTCATGCTATAGGCTCTTGGGCACATATATGTCCAGCTTGGCCAGACTGAGAAGGCCCAGGAATTTATGAGGAAGGCTACCAAAATTGACCCACGTGATTCTCAGGTAGTTGATCCTTTATATGTTATCTGTTGTTTCTTGATGTTTTATTGAACAACCAAGGTCTGGTTTGTTGCAACACTATCACCCGTGTCTTGCATTTGTTTGGATGTGTATGGAGGAGTCCAGTTTTATTTGCTGAAAATAATTTAATAAGGTATAGTGATATTTGTGTTTTTGGCTACAGTTACAGCTAGTGTTTCATCATTTTGAAAAGGTGAAACAGCCAAATCCTTCTTTTCGTATGATAATGTAGGAATGTAGGATGTTCTCTGTATCTTTTTTTGGTTTTAACATGCAAACTACCATGTCCTCTGAGTTGCATGCTTTCAACTTTTCAAGTAAATAACCAAAGTTAATTCAGTTTGCTACATTCTTCATTTAGCTTCTAGTTTCACAACTTAAGATTCTTCTAACTATGATATAGGCATTTTTTGAGCTGGGGGAATTGTTAATTTCATCTGACACAGGAGCAGCTCTGGATGCCTTCAAAACTGTAAGGGCTTCCTATCCATTACTCTTTTGGAGATAGCAAGTGTTAATTCCTCATCCAGTTCTGCAATTTTTCTTGGATAATTGAGACTTCAAATAATGTTACAGGCTCGCAGTCTTTTGAAAAAGGGAGGTCAAGAAGTACCAATTGAATTGCTTAACAATATTGGAGTTCTTCATTTTGAAAGGGGAGAGTTTGAGGTTTGTGCCACTCTCAAAGGATTAGATAAGAAGTTACAATTAGTATTCTTTTCCATTGTTCTTGAGTGGGTTTACACTCATTTTTTTTCCTTGGAAAGCAAATTTATTGGTGCAACCAGCAATAATAACCTTGATGTCTTCTTATTTGATAGCTTGCTGAACAATCTTTCAAGGAGGCTCTAGGGGATGGAGTTTGGCTTCCTTTCATTGAGGGTAGTGAGAAGTTCCAAGAGATTGATGCTAGTGCATCTGTTCTTCAATACAAGGACAGGCAATTATTTCATCGGCTTGAAGATAGTGGTCGCCATGTGGAACTACCTTGGAATAAAGTCACACCGCTATTTAATCTTGCCAGATTACAAGAGCAGTTACACAATACTGAAACTGCAAGCATTTTGTACCGACTAATCTTATATAAGGTATGAGGTGTATTTCTGTATATGTGTACCCACACATGAATCTCGATTAGGTTCTTTTTTATACATAAATATCACTAAGGGGATTGGAATGGCATTAATTAGGATTCTTTGTTAATAGAAACTCTTGTTTAACATTTAGTAGAAATACTTGAGAGATAGTTGGATCAGCCACATGTATCTTGTTCTCCATTTAGCTTTTCCTAGGATGTATCTTTTCCTTCATACTCTCAACTCATAGTTTTCTTGGTCATTTGCATTATGTGTGTATGTGCGCTTTAACTTGAACTGAGCCATCTCCTTTTAAATGGTGCTGTTAATAGCTATGTTGTTTCTTTTCAACCACACCCATGTGACCGCAACTGGTTGGAAGGGGCTTACTTTTGACAGTAAATTTGTTGTAGTATACATGTATACCGAAAGAGTTGCTTAACTGCAGAATGTTTCTGCATGTTATCAACTTGTTTTATTTATTTTCATCTGTGTTTAATTGTTTATAGATTTCTCAACTAGTTTCTGTAATAATTGTCTGATGTTTCATGACCTTGTCCATATATTATTTCATTTGGTGGGTTTTGCTTAATTCCTTTGTTCGTTCTTTGCAGTATCCAGACTATGTTGATGCTTATCTGAGACTTGCTGCCATTGCAAAAGCACGAAACAATGTTCAATTAAGCATCGAACTGGTTGTTAACTTGTTATTAACCCTATAGCTTTCCTGCTTCTAGGTCATTTATTATTATAATATGTATAGTGTATATTTTTATGTTTTCATGTAATGCTTCCTTTTTCATAGGTTCATGATGCTCTGAAGGTGAACGACAAGTGCCCTAATGCATTATCTATGCTTGGTGAGTTGGAGTTAAAAAATGATGACTGGGTTAAAGCAAAAGAAACCTTCCGGGCTGCTAGTGATGCAACTGATGGAAAGGATTCCTATGCCACACTCTCTCTGGTACATATGTTGTTCACTGTGTGTGCTTTTATTGTTGTCAAATTTTGTGGTATTACTTCATAAAGTCTTCTACTCTTCTCTTAAAATCCTGCAAACCTTGACAAAAGTGCATTTCCAAAGAATTCTTTTTACCAGTATAATCATCTTGTAATTTTAATGAGAATTCATGTTAGGATTCTGATTGTTTTTTCAGCTCTTGTCACTAGATTTTCATTTTCATCATTATCGTTAGTACAACATTTTCATCTCATTTGATTGTTTGACATTGGAAAGGGAAACTGGAACTACTTTGCTGCAATACGCAACGAGAAAAGAAATCCCAAGTTGGAAGCTACCCATTTGGAAAAAGCCAAGGAACTATATACAAGAGTATGATTTTCTGGTTATTCTATTTCCTTTTGATTGCTGTGCTTTGCAATATTTCTTGATCACTTCCTTATTTCCTTCTGTTTGAATGGTACTTTTTGCACTTTTTTTTTTCTCCCAATTATACAAGTGCTTTAGCTCAACAGCTTTTCTATGTGGGTGTATGTTGCAGTTATGAAAATTCCATTAATATTTTGCATTTGATCAAAAGTAGTTCTATAGGGAATTTGTTAGTTTGTATAACTAAATTGATGGTAGTGCTTAATTGTTGGCTGGTCTCGTAAAAAAACTTGGAGGTTAGTTATTTTCAATTGAAAAGAGAGAAAACTATAGCCAATGAGCTCTAGCTCAAATTGCATTTCCTCCTATAAGATTTGGGTGAAGGGAGTGGTTGTGGTTTCAAAACCCATTGGATGCATATGCAACTACTACTAAAAAAAAGAGAACAAGAAAATAATATTATATATAAAAGCATAGAAGAAAATTTAGAGAGTATAAAAGATTACGGAATGGTAAATATATGAGCTAAGCTATTTATCAATATATATATATATATATGAGCTAAGCTATGAGTGCTCCTACCCTGCCCCCTCCCTCCACCACAAACTCTGCCTGTTGCTCCTATACAATTCCCACCACCGCCATTCTTTTCCTCTTTCCCACAACACCTTCCACCACCACCTTATCCTAATGCACAAGCTCTCCCACCTTTCACTACCCCAAATCTTCTCCCCACCCCACATTATTTCTTCCCTACACATCCTATCCCTATCCAACGACCTAGCTACTGGCCAAGTCAGTTTGGTCAGTACATACCCCAATATACACCAGCTCAATCCTCCCTACCCCTAAAAAATCTGGACCCTAAATCTACGCTGCAACCTTCACCTAAACTCAATTCCCATATTTCACAAGCTAAGCCTCCTCCTTTACCAGGGGGGACGGGGGAATTCTGCTTCTTTTCGTATCAACACAAAGGCTTTCTTCTTGGCTTTTGATGGGGGTCGTATGGGTTCTTACTCCATCACTGAAAAACAGGGCAAGAATCATGGTTCTATTTGGGTTGTTAGATCAGGTTTGGATTGTATCATTGCATGCTTGGTAGAGTTATGCCGTTTGGATTTTAGCAAGCAACATTTTTTCAAATGGTTTCATGAGTTTTATAAAATCTTGGAGTATTCTAGTAAGTCGAATAAGGTTGTATTTTTGTGGAAATATTAGAGTATCACAATGGGGCAAGACGTGGTCATGTGTGTCCCAGAAGGAAAGTTTTCATATGGTTGGTTGGGCTTTTCTTGAAGGGAAGTTGTGTGATTTTTTCTTGGGAAAATCAGCTTCTAGGCCGGGGAAAGAGGTGGCTGCCGGTGGTGGTCCGTTTGAAAAATCCATCGGTAATCCAAGGAATCACGTTTGGAAAGAATTTAATGGGCACGTGAAATCAGGAAGTGATTAATTTTTGGAGTAGCAGTTCCCAAAACTGTCTGGCAATTAAAAATCAGAAGGAGAGATTTGGGTGATTTTATTTTATTCAAAATCAAATATTCCAACTCAGCTCATATCTAGCCGGTCCATGCGAGTATCTTCTTTTAAGTGGACTCAGGCCCATTTTATTTAAAAATCTCTGCTGATTTAGAAGGTGATGGCCAACGTTTGGTGAAGTGGGCCCATTTCGTTCAACCCAAAGGCATTAAGGCTGTCCAAGCTATGCAACCTAATGGGCTCGGGCCTATTAAGCAAGCCTAACTTGCCCAACTGGCCAAAACCCATCAGATTCAACCCGGTGCCTTTAATCACTTGGAAAAACAAGGCCTTTCACAATCATGGGAGATGGGTGAAGGATTGGGTTCCCACGTCTCAGTCAAAAAGTCACTACTAGTGCCTCCTAGTACCGATGAGGTGGGCGGGGATCTCTTAAGGTCCGTTGTGGCTGGGGCTGCCAGTAATCTTTCGGTGGGATTGAGGAGGGTTTGAGGAGGGTTTGGTGTTTCAAACTCCGATGGGCAATCCAGCTTCACAGAACTTATTGATTCTTCAACTGTGGGTTCTTCGACGACGCAATCAATGTCCTCTAATATGCTTCGCCATCAACTATCGTTAGAACAAAATCGATTTGCTCCTCTTTCTTAGGTGGCATCTGATTCTTTCGAAGACGAGACTCTATTGTTGAACTGGGTCAATCCCACAGGATCAGATAAGGCTGAGGATGATTGGAATTTGTACCTCTGGCTCAATTGGATCCTAATGGGGGTCTGGATTTAATGATAGAGGAGGGTGACCTAGATGACATTTCTACAGGGGATGACTTGGAATCTTCAGTTTGGGTAATTAAGATGATTAAGGGCTTTGTTAAGTTTGTGGATTTTCCAATTGATTCTTGTGAGAGGCAGTGTGTTGATTTCTTTCAACAACTTGAGAAAGTGTGGGAGAAACAAGCTGCTGTAGGTAGTCTTCGCTGCACTGCTTCTTCATTTAAAGAAGGTATGAGGGAATTACGGAATTTAGTTTCTACTATTAATTATGATGGGCAATCTGGTAGATGAACCAGAGATTGTGAATTTCAGTGGGTTAGGCTCTGTTGGTTGTCCATGAATTTGAAACTTTTATCTTGAAATAT
Organism: Quercus gilva; assembly: GCA_023621385.1. Classification (NCBI taxonomy): domain Eukaryota; kingdom Viridiplantae; phylum Streptophyta; class Magnoliopsida; order Fagales; family Fagaceae; genus Quercus; species Quercus gilva. The sequence goes on from CM042483.1 coordinate 626,394, forward strand.
GAGAGGATTTAACAATCCTCGTAAGAGGGATACTGTGAAGAATCTACTTAAGGAATGGAAGTCTGATGTAGTGTGTTTTCAAGAAACCAAATTAGATTGTACCAATTCTTTTCTTGTGAAAAGTCTTTGGGGCATGCCTTTTGTAGATTGGGTAGCTTTGGATGCCATTCACACAGCAAGGGGAGTTCTGGTGACCTGGGATGTAAGGGTGTATGAGAAAATTGATTGTGTGGTTGGTAGCTTTTTTGTTTCTGTCTTGTTGAAGGGTGTGGTAGATGGGTTTGTTAGGATATGTTTCTGTCTTGTTGATGGGTGTGATAGATGGGTTTGTTTGGATATGTACGGGGGTGTATGGTTGGTCTGATTGATGCCGGTCTTAGGGATGCTTTATGGGCAGAACTTGATAGTGTGAGAGTGAGGTGGAATTTGGCTTGGTGTGTCTTTGGTGATTTCAACATTATCAGATATCCGGTAAAGCGACTTAGTTGTAATTCGTTTAGTTCAACCATGTCCAAATTCTCGGACTTTATTGAGAGGAATTTTTTGGTTGATCTACCTTTGGTGGGGGTGAGTATACGTGGTTTCAAGACTCTGTGAATCCTTCTATGTCACAAATAGATAGAGTTTTGGTTTCAATTGACTGGGAGGACCACTTCTTAAACATGATCCAATTTTCTCCCTCGTGGTTTTGGATCATTGTCCTTTTATTGTGGAGGCAGGTGGCATGGCAAGGGGGAAGAGTTCTTTTAAATTTGAGAATATGTGGCTTAAAGTGGAGGGTTTTGTGGATCAAGTTCGATGCTGGTGGAACGGATATCAAAGGCTTTTTTCTTAAAAGAGGGGACAATAACACTAAGTTTTTTCATAGGCTTGCCAATTTACATAGACGAGCTAATACAATGAGGGGTGTGAAGGTTGAGGGAATTATGTATGAGGCTGAGTCAAATATTCAGGATCAAGTGGTGGGTTTTTATAAGAGTTTATATCAGGAATCTGAATCTTGGAGGCCCACTATTGATGGGTTAGAATTTGCTAGTTTGGGTTATTCTTATCGTTTTTCACTTGAAAGGGAGTTTGAAAGGGAGGAGATCATTGCAGCTCTTTAGGAGGCTGAGGATGATAAGGCTCCTGGTTCTAATGGCTTTACCGTGGCTTTCTTTCAAAAGTGTTGGTCTATGATTGGGGAGGATGTCATGGCTTTCTTTGTGGATTTTCATAGACAATGCATATTTGAGAAATCTCTTAATGCTACCTTTCAGTGTTTGATACCCAAGAAGATCAATGCTGCAAATATTAAAGACTTACGCCCAATTAGCCTTGTGGGTAGTTTGTACAAACTTTTGTCAAAGGTGTTGGCTCACCGGCTACGATGTGTGTTGGATAAACTTATATCTAACTCCTAGAACTGTGTGTTGGATAAACTTGTATCTAACTCCCAGAACTCCTTTGTTGGGGGGAAGACAGATTCTTGACTTTGTTCTCATAGCAAACGAATGCTTGGATAGTAGACTGAAGAGTGGTATTTTGGGTGTGATTGTCAAGTTGGATATTGAGAAGGCTTATGATCATGTAAATTGGAGTGCTTTGTTTTACCTTATGGAGAGGATGGGTTTTGGGGAGACATGGGGGAGATGGATGAAGGCGTGTATCTTTACAATACGTTTTTTGGTAGCTCTCATGGTCTCCGTCAAGGGGATCCTTTATCTCCACTTTTGTTCTTGTTGGTGATGGAGGTGCTAGTAGGTTATTAAAGAGGACCAAAGAGGGAGACTTACTTAGGGGTTTCCAAGCAAGTCCCAGTGCGCGAGGAGGTTTTCATATTTCTCATATTTTGTTTACTGATAATACTATTCTTTTTTGTGATGCATCCAGGGAACAATTATTATATATTCGGATGATGTTGATTTTCTTTGAAGCTATTACAGGCTTGAAAGTAAATGTTGGTGAGAGTGAGATTGTGCCAGTTGGTGAGGTTGGGAATTTGGATGCTTTGGCTTGTATTTTATGCTGTAAGGTTGGTTGTTTGCCCATGTCTTATTTGGGAATGCCTCTTGGAGCTCATTTTAAGGACGCTTTGATTTCGAACTCTATTATAAAAAGGATGGAGAAAAAGCTCATAGGTTGGAAGTGGTTTTATTTGTCAAAAGGGGGTAGGCTTACTTTATTGAAGAGCACCTTGTTGACCCTTCCAACTTAGTATTTATCTTTGTTTACTATTCCACATGTAGCGGACAGATTAGAGAGAAATTTTCTTTAGGGGAGATCTGATGAAGTTTTTAAATATCCGCTTGTTGCTTGGGATAAAGTTGTTTGGCCGGTGGAGGTAGGTGGGGGCAGGTGGTTTGGGGATTCGGAGGAGTGTGCTTTTTAATGAAGCTCTGCTTAGGAAGTAACTATGGTGCTTTGGGAAGGAAGTTACCCATCTATGGCGCCATGTTATAGCCACCAAAGATGGGGAGGTTAGTGGTGGTTGGTGCACTAGAGTTGTTAAAGGGACACATGGCTGTGGTTTGTGGAAGAACATTAGAAAAGGTGCAGAAAGTTTCTTTGGTCATGTGGTGATGATGACCCTTGGAGTGGTCCTATTTCTTTGAAAGGGTTATATCCGGAATTGTTTGCCTATGTTGTGGCTCCAAAAGCTCTGATTTTTTATCTGGTTTTATATGCACCAGATGGGGGAGGTAGGAGTTGGAACTTACTCTTTCGTCGCGACTTTAATGACTGGGAGTTGGGGAGATTTTACTCTTTCTTTGAACATGCATACCCCGATTTGGCAGTTGACTCATAGTGGTGTTTTTGATGTGTGCTCCTTTAATTATTCTTTATTGAAAGCCCCTTTTGTTTCTCTTCCTTGGCAGAGCATTTGGTGTGTTTACCTAAAAGTATGTCTTTCTTTTTATAAACAGCTGCTAGGGGTGGGATTCTTATAATAGATAACCTTGTTAAGAAATTGCCTCTTGTTAATTGGTGTTGTCTATGTCGGTGTGATAAGGAAACTGTGGATTACCTTTTGCTCCATTGTAAGTTTGCTCATGCTTTGTGGAGTGAAGTCTTTCTTATGTTTGTTCAGTGGGTGATGCCGAATACAGTTATCTCCCTTCTTTTCGCTTGGAGGAATTGGTTGGGGATTTATTCTTCAAATGTTTGGAATATGGTATTGGCGTGTCTTATGTAGTTAGTATGGTAGGAACGCAATTCCTGAACTTTTGAGGACATTGAGAGACCTATAGATCTATTGAAGACTTTGCTAGCTAGGACTTTGTTTTAGTGGTCTCGTATTTGGGGTTTTACGCGTTGTATTTCCATTTTTGATTTCCTTATTTCTGTTAGATTTTCCATTTGATTTGATTGTATTTGTTTCAAGTGCAGTGAGTTTACAATCGTAAACTCATTGTACTTTTCCTATCAGTAAAACTCTTATTACCTATATAAAAAAGGAAAAAGAAAAAGTTAATACACAGAAATCAGAGGACTCCATGAAATATTTATATATATCTCAATCTCACAAACGAGATGTAGCACATAATTTTCTTCTTTCATGAAGAGAGGGAGATAAAGAAAATTATAGCAAGAACAGGGAAAAAAGAAAAGAAAAGAAAGAAGAAAATTAAAAAGGGTACTGAAAAATGGTGATGTTCTCTATTATGAACCATCTAAACAGCTTATTTGATTGACTTGTACACATTAGTCTGGATTTTAATAACCTCTTATTTCAATGTAATACTATGGCATGATGTTTTTAGAGTTCATCCTTTGATTCATTGTGCTTACAGCTCATTTAATTTCAGTTTCTTCCCTTTAATGCTTAATTTATTGTCGTAATGCTTTGCTGTCATTAATCATGAATCTGTTCTGTGGCATGTACTTTTCTATACCAATACTTGTAGGTTCTGCTTCAGCATCCTGCTAATCTGTATGCTGCTGATGGTGCGGGAGTGGTTTTGGCAGAGAAAGGCCACTTTGATGTTTCTAAAGATATATTCACTCAGGTATGCCAAATAGGTATACCCCATTTTTGGGACATGTATAAACTTGCTAGAGTTTTCACAGAGGAATTATTATAGGTTCAAGAAGCTGCTAGTGGAAACATTTTTGTCCAGATGCCAGATGTTTGGATAAATTTGGCCCATGTTTATTTTGCACAAGGAAATTTTTCATTGGCTGTAAAAATGGTAATTGATCTCATTTTGTTGTATACTTCTTTCTTTTAACTTTATATTCCTTTTCATTACTGCATGCATGCGTTCATGAACCTTGTTGTCTTGCAGTATCAAAATTGCTTGCGGAAGTTTTACTATAACACAGACTCTCAGATTCTCCTCTATTTAGCTCGTACTTATTATGAAGCTGAACAGTGGCAAGACTGCAAAAAAACTTTACTGAGAGCCATCCACTTGGCACCTTCAAATTACACACTTAGGTTTGATGCAGGAGTTACATTGCAGAAGTTTTCAGCATCAACACTACAAAAGACTAAGAAGACTGCTGATGAGGTTGTACAAACTTTACTGAGAGTTGCATTTGTTTAAGTTAAATTGTTAATGGGTCTCTGTTTGTCATTTAATGTAGCTTTTAAAAGTGTGAAGTTCTGTTTTGCTACAACTTGTTCTTCACTGAGACATTTTTGAATTATACCTGCCTATGCCATTGGCATGGATGTAATTTACATTCATAATTTTTGTTTAAATTGAACTACGTTTAAGCCGGAAGTGGCATTGACTATATCGAGTTTTTTGGAAAGCTTTTATTATGCTGGATATAATATAGTCTCTCTCTCTCTCTCTCTTGCTCTCACATTGCTGTTGTGTTGGAATTCAAGTAGGTGCGGTCAACAATTGCAGAGCTAGAAAATGCTGTTCGGCTGTTTAGTCAGTTGTCTGCTGCTTCCAACCTTCACTTTCATGGGTTTGATGAGAAGAAAATTGACACCCATATTGACTATTGCAAGAATGTACTTGCCGCAGCCAAACCTCACCTTGAAGCAGCTATTCGTGAAGAGCAGCAGATCCGGCAGAGACAAGAAGTTGCTCGACAGCATGCGTTGGCTGAGGAAGCCAGTCGTAAGGCTGAAGAACAAAGGAAATTTCAGGTCTGCTTGCTTTATACCCTGAACATCTATGGTTGTTGTGCTAGAACACTTTCTTTGAGCCCTATATGCAGTAAATTCACTGATACTTTGTGTAAAAACAGCTGGAGAGGAGAAAGCAAGAGGATGAGCAAAAGCGGGTGAGGCAACAGGAGGAACATTTTCAGCGTATCAAGGTAAGGTTACCAACTATGTATTTTTAATTAAAGGGTCGTGTTAATGGGTACCTTTAGGGCAATTGTTAATAAACCATATTAGGAAAATTTTAACACTACTTTCATGGGAAATATAAAAAGCTATCATAAAAATTAATTGCTTTATCATTTTTCCATAAAATGTTTCTAAAAATTGTTCCTAAACCAATGCCCTTAGGGCATCCATTAACATTTCCTTTAATTAAAATATCTCTGCTTATTGATAGCCATTGCATTAGAGGTATGCAATGTTTTTTAAGCATACATGATTAAGAATGTATGTCTCAGGTTTATACTCTTGCTAAAGTCAGTTACAAAATATGTTGTAATAAAGTAAAGAAAGGAGCTATTCTGCAATCTACATCAATTTTATTGAAACATTGTATGTTTGATTCAAATTGTATGGTATAGTATTTTGCCCCATAAGTAGGGATAGACTTTATTTACTGCTATTTTGGGTCACGGTTCATTCTATTTCAGTTACTTTATGTATTTGCTCTTGCATGCCCATACAAGACCAATATAAAATGTAAGGATATACACAGATCACAAACATTTATAAATTATAAATGAAATGCTGCAAGTAATGCTTGCACATTGAATACGCACATCCATCTAGAGTGTGTTTGGTTGGGGTGAAAATGGGGGAGAGAAAAGTGGGGAGAAAATGGTATGAGAGGGTGTTTTGTTTTGGGGGGGGGGGGGAATTGGGAGAGATTCTGGTGGGGCCCAAGAGTTTTCTCCATAGGCCCACCATTTGGGGTGATTTTGGAGTCTCCCCAATTTCGGGAGAAAAAGTAGGGGAAAGAGGGGGCTTGATGGGAAATTACCCATCTATCCCCATCTCCTCCCACTTGTGTGTGGTTGGTTGTGTTTTATTAATTTAATTATTATTTTTAATTATATTTTTTTAAACTAACAGCATTTATTTTTTTATTATTTTTTATTTTTTTATGTAATAGGGTCATGGAAGTAAATCTATTCAAACTACATTTTCTATCTTCTCATTTTTTTTTCTTAATCAAACAAAAACTTTTCTATTTCTCTACTTTTCTATCCTCCAAACTAAATACACACGAGGAAAAACTAAATATTGTTTTATCCTCCCAACCAAATAAATCCTTGGTCAAACATTTTTCCAAACTTTTGAGAGGTTTGGGGCCCTTAGTTTTGCTTTCTAGATTCGGAGTGCACCACAAGTAGGTTTTTTGCATTACAAATGGCTTGGTCATGTTTGTCACCGAACTCCTAATTCATGTAGTTTGTCTGTGATCTGGGGCAGGTCAGGATGGACTTGATTTATTAAGTATTGCATGGGGAGCAACTTGATGCTTATAGATGTTTACTGTTTAGGTTCCATTGGTCTTCTATGAGTTAATACAACTAGCTAGTCAGTTATGACAATAAAATATCCTCTCAAAATCTAGATTTTCTTATTTGAACACGTTTCTTGCATCCATAGGAGCAATGGAAGAGCAGCACACCTGGTTCTAAGCGGAGAGAAAGGTCAGAGATTGATGATGAGGAAGGCGGGAATAGCGAGAAGAAGAAGAGAAAAGGTGGAAAGAGGAGAAAGAAGGACAAGAGCTCGAAGTCACGATATGAGACAGAGGAAGCAGAAGCTGACATGATGGATGATCAGGAAGATCTGGAAGATGAAGATGCTAACTTAAATTATAGGGAGCCTACAGGTCAGAATGATCAGGATGATGCAGAAGAGAATGCTCATGATCCTCTTGCAGCTGCTGGGCTAGAAGATTCTGATGCTGAAGATGATACGGTAATTTAATTTACTTTTATTTTTTGGATGAAGTAGTTCTGACTTCAAGAAACAACTGGTATCTGCTTAGATTCTTGCATAAATTACCTTTATTTTTTGGATGAAGTAGTTCTGACTTCAAGAAACAACTGGTATCTGCTTAGATTCTTGCTGAAATGTTTCCAAATCAATCTATTTTGCAACATGAGATTGTGGCTGGAAACTTTGATATGGGATGTGTGGCAGTCTTAAATGCATTTTGTGAAATACTTGGGCAAGATTTAATTTTTTTGTAACCATGATCTCAGAACTATATAGATAATGATGTCTTTCCTTCTAGATACTGGAATGGTTTATTTAGTAGTGGTATGCTATATACTACATTGGGCAACGGGTCAATGGAGAATCATATCATTATTATCATGATTGCATGTTTTTGCAAACTGTTAATTCTTTTTTTTTTTTACCCTTTTCCCTTGGTGCCCAGCATGCCCTGGAAGAGAGAGATGGGAGGGGAGGGGTGGGCAGGTGGGGGGAATTAAATTTTCCTTAAAACATTTTGTAAACATCTCTGCTAACTGATGTATTTTCATTTTTTCTCTAAACTTTGTTGAAGGCTGCGCCTTCATCAACCACAGGTCGACGGAGGCGGGCGTGGTCAGAATCCGATGATGATGAGCCGTTGGAAAGGCAGCCATTGTCCAGAGAGAATTCTCCAGAGCTGCGGGATAGTGATGAAGAAGTCAAAGACGAAGGTCATAGGCCAAATGGACTTGATGCTGCTGAGGATGAGGATTGAGATTGAACTTCTTCAACTCTGAAGGGTACGTAACAAGCTAATATTTAAATTGACATGGACAATCTGTCCTTTCAGTCAATGTGAAAGCCTTTTACTTGGGGATCACTACTTTGTATATTTATGTGTTGTTTGTGCTCCCCAGAGTTCTGACATATGGTTAAAACTTTTTGTTCTTTCAAAACTTACGTTAATATATAAAGCAGCTTTCATATCTTCAAATGACATGCTATGCTAGGTTCCTTGCAGCTGCATCTCTCCCCTCGATGATTTTGAAATTATAGGAGTGGTCATACTTACATCCTTGTTGCTGAATTGTTCATACTTTATCTAAAATCGTTGGATATTCTATTTGGTAATTTATACTGATAGTAGTTGGAATGCTGAAATATTCGTCTGGGAAAGTTGGAAGTTAATTTAAATTAGTGATTGTAAAGGTTGTTAGGATTTGGGTCGCATTATTAAGGGGTCTGCATGAGTTTGTGGGAGCTAGATGTATGGATGTTAATTGGACTATATGTTGCTGCTTTAATCTTTCTGGGTCTTCAATAACAACTATACTGTGGACTTAACCCATCACTTCTGAAATAACATGCTTCCACCACCGTGCTGGAGCCAGCGTTCAGCAAGTGGGTGGAGATGATCTTGTGACTGATAATGCAACAATTCTCAATCCTAAGAGGATGATGAACTCAAATGTGAATTGCATGTTACAATGTATGCTAGAGTGAGATCTTGTATGGTCAATACGATGTACATTGATTAATTGCATGTAACGTTATGGGAATACTATTACTTGAAGTAGAATTTATAATCTCGATAAGAGACAAGAAACATCTCATTGAGATTGATTTAATGGAAATTTGATTATTCAATGCGTTGGGCTTGACCATTTTAGCAAGTAGTTTCTAAAGTTTATATTCTACAGAATATGATTCTAAGATTACAAAAATTATCAAGAGATTAAATTAGGAACTCAAGGACTTAAGATGTAGTGTTAATAAATTGACAGTATCATTATGATCATGATTTTATTTCACTACGGATAATTTTTTGGAGGTTCAATGCAAATTTATGTAATTGAGGGATATAAGAGTACAATTATATTTTTATAGTGAAATAAAATTTTTAATGGTAATTTTAGGCTAGTTATGAGATAACAAGGGTTTAAGGCCCATTGAAGTTAGAATTTTATTTTTTCTTTTGGTCCCACTTCAAGATATATACTTGAAAAGCCCTAATTAAGGGGACTGCCATACTAGAGCTAGACTTTCTAAGTTACATGCGTAAGTGTTATTTTTTAAAGTAGAGAAACTCAAAGTAGCGGGTAGGAAAAGAGTGAGATGAAAATTTGGTGCATACACCGCTCAAGGGGTTTTCAACAAAGGAAAGTTCACACTCTTGGCCAATCATAATAGATATTGAGGTGAAGATCAAAGTGGTTCAAGAGTGGATCAAGTGTATTTGTTGAGATTTTAATTTAGTTTTAAAGTTTAAGCATCAAGGCGTGTGTTTTCCTACTATAATTTTTGGATTCAATGTAACGAGTTTTATGCAAAAAATGAAGTAGTTCCTATTTTTATTCAGTTGCATAAAATATATATATGATGATGCATGTAGTTTTCCAACACCCAAAACCAACAATATTGTTGGTACACACAACGACCCAAAACCCAAGTCATAAACCCAAAAATTTGACAGTTAACCTATCAGACATGATTGAAATTCCCCAAGTCTCTTAACCCATTAGTCAACCCCTCAAACACCAACAATCCCAACCAATTCCACACCTTGTTGGTCCGCATGGGGGCCCTTTTTTAGGACAGTTCTCCCGACCCAAATCCAATATGAAGTCCTGAATCACTGAAAAGGGGACTTGAAGTAGATATTCGTGTTGAATGAGTGAACTGGGCTTGGCTCACCGTGACCTATTTGGGCCGTTATATGAACTGATCTGTGTGCAAGTAAAAAGAACTCCATAACAAGCAAAGATATAGGCTAAATATAACATGTACACAATATATGGATAAGAAAGCAGAATGAATAGTAATGTAGATAAGTGCAAAAATACTACAAGGAGATTTATTTAACTAAGTATTGTAATACATTTAGTCCCTGTAAGGATAATCCATAAAGCCCAATAAGCCTCAAATGTCGCATACTTGGTTAATCCCTTCTTGGGTTCATAAGACTTGTTAAATTTGAGTCTTTAGGTCCAAGTGGCTCCTTAAAAATTGCTGAAGGACCTTTTACAATGCTTTCCTTCGCTTAGTGAACTCAACTTAAATCCTAAAGCTTCCTTTTGAATATTCTGAGTTTTTACTGTGTGTATACTCTTTTTTTCTTTTGTGTTTCTTAACTTGTCCTTTCATGGCTGCCTTTCCCTCCTTTTATAATGATCTTGGGAAGCTTGAAATTACCGATTTCTCCCTCCATTTCCTTGGTAGTGGAGCTGGTTTCTTTTGTCAGAAGCCTTAATGGCTGCTCATTTCCTCATTCTCTCTTAATTCAGCCTCTTGGGAACCCATGTCTGAAAATGTCATGGTTGGCTTTCCGTTCATAGAAGGCATCTCTTTGGGCAAGTTAGATCCTCGTCTAGGGTCAACGAGGCAAAACCCTCTCTTGAGGCTCTAAAAGGGACATTTTGAAGGTTCTGTAGTCTTGATAACGACACTTTCTTATTAGGGCATTTCCTAAGAATATCATAGACTCCTCTTCGTGATGGATGAACTCGGAAAGCTTCTGAACACCCTTCCTCTTATTTGCATGCTTTTTCTCTGATCGAGGTCCCTACGGCTCTCCATGTTGAATTCTGGATTTCAAAACATCATTTGTCCCTTTCACATTTTCCTCCCTCCAAGAAGCTTGAGTTTTGATAGGCCTTCTAGCGTTTCTTTCTCCTATTTTTTACGGGCTTCCTTGAGGACCCGTTCTAAGGCTATTCTTAGGCCATCTGCACTCTTTCTAGGATTTCTCTGTTATTTTACGGGCTTCCCTGAGGACCTACTCTAAGGCTATTCTTGGGTCATCTTTACCGTTTCTAGGATTTCTTTGATTTTTGCTCCTTTCAACATTGGACTCTTCTTTCCATCTTATTTCTCCTTGAATTCCCTTCTACTCCTTGTCTTGTAAGGCCTTTTGCTAAACCGTGGGCCTTTTGGCTCTTCCAAGGCCCACGTTTTTCAACTTTGTGGGCTGGGTTTCCCTTATTACACATTTTGGACCTCAACAGTCCACAAATCAACAACTAAGACCACACCTCCATGAAATACCCACAATTTGACCTTCAAGGGTTCCAATAGGTGTTGTTGCCTCATTAATGGTTATGAGAAGTTAAAATGAGAGATGGAGATTCGGTGAGAAAGAACAGAGGGGTTGACCAATGATGATAACAAAAGGGGTTCAGAGGTTTAGATATTAGCAATTTCTATGAGCTAATGATAGGAGACTGAGATTTGGTGGTTCATTTGAGTTGAGATTGAGATTTGGTGGTTCATTTGAGTTGTGATGGTGATTTTTTCTTTCTAGGTATACTGGTTATTGTCCCATGCTTCACACGATTTTTTTTCTTCAATTTATTAATGTATAAATATTTTAAGTAGACATGTTATAAAAAAAAGTATTCTTCATTTAAAAGAAAAGTTATTATTATTATTATTATTATAAGAAGATCTTTTGTTATTATTTTATGTTGGCCTCTTAATTTGTGACTAAAAAATTTGATTAGTTTTTTTTCCCCTTGAAAGTATAAATTGTAAATATTAGATGGGAAAACCAATTAAGCAATTTTCAATAAATCACTTATATAATTTTTAAATATATATATATATATACACACACACATACACACAAATCGATAGTTAATTAAAAACATAACAGCAGTAGCATCAGATTTGCTATTTAACAAAAAGAAAACAAAAGAAAGAAGAAGAAAAAAAAAAAAGAAAATAAAAAGAAAAGAAGAAGAAAGAAAGGAAAAAAACCCAAAACAAAAAGAAAGGAAAATATGTATACATACCGATAGTTAATAACAGCAGTGGCATCAGATTTGCTGTTTAACAAAAATAAAGGAAAAAAGAAAGAAAATGAACCCAAAAAAAAAAAAAAAAAAAAAAAAAGAAAAAAAAACCAAAACAAAAGCAATTGAAAGCTTATCTATGGAGAGCAACAGTAGAACTCCGTCAGCACGAAGAGAAGTGAAACCCTATAGTTTCCATGTTTTTCCTACCTAGATTCAAGATTTACTTAATTCCTCGGTGACTTTCCATTTATGGAGAAAATCACCAACAACAACATTAACCTTTTTTTTTTTTGGTCAAATAAAATAGAAAAACAACTTCAGAAAGGAAAAGAAGATTGATAGAATACGGAGAAAAGATTAACAAACTTGGAAAAGAAGGAAAAGTTGACAAACGATATAAGCTACCATACCTTTTTGAGAATACTTTTGTTGCAAGGGAAATTTATAGTGTAGTTTGTTATATATAGAGGAATTATCATTTATTAATGAAATTATTATTATTATATATTGAAGATGAGTAGCTATGAGTTACACAGGGATGTTAAAGAAATCGAAGAGTTGTGTTACTAAGGATGATGTAGGAACAGAGACCCAAATTTGTGTGTTGGGCCTTAAGCCCAATTCGAGGAGGTCGGACTGTCTGAAGAGGGGCAGATATTCATAGGGAGATCCATCTCAGAACCTCGCAGGGAAGTAAGAAAGTAAATGGCGGTCCGAGGAGAAATTACCCCTCGGCCATGGCAGAGGCAGCTTAGACACGTGCTCCATTGTCAGAGGGGACCTCCATGGAAGTTCCAGTGTCAGGAGCGTGTCTTATAAACACATAAGAAGGAAGGGAACCAAAAATGTCAAAGGGAAGGCTGCTGCCTTCGCATTAAAAGTTCTGTAACTACTTTTCTGACCGCATTTATATGGAGAAGACCTCTGAACAGTGTATCCTTGGCCACCGCAACTCATAGAAGACCAGATGAGGTGTTTGATGGGACAAGTACTTGAGTAGTGGTCTGGATGATCGACAAGTGGAAGGCCAAGATCACCAAAAAGGACATATTTAATGTGAGAAATCCTCCATGAAAAGGGGGAGAACATATAAGAAAAAAGATGGTATTGGGGAGAGTAGCACTTGTAATCTGGATCCTTAATCTATAAGAACATTGACCTCCTCGGACAGCATACAAACTGAATTTTATATACATTTTTCTTGTATGATTGTCTTATAACTCCATCTTAGCCATTGTAACACTAACTGGAGCCCAACTTTTTAACCCACTCTCTACATATTCATTGTATTGGGCTCACTAACGCACAATCCCATACTCGTTGGGCTTGGGCTACCGAAACGTGACCCTACAGATGATATAATAACCCAATACTTTTTAGATTGTATGTAACTACTCATTAACTATACATACCAGAGGGGAGATTAAGCTATATTTTTTTGGGGGCTAAATCCGATAAACATATTTGATAGTCCAAAACTCCTATTAAAACCTAGATTAAGGACTTCTGGACTAACAAATTCGTTTATGTGGGGGAAAAAAAAGAAACGATTATGGGGGTAATCATACATTAGTATCAAAATCAACACAACATTAAATAGTTTAAATTTTCAAACTCTCGTTACAATGTTTTAGAGGATTGCAGCATAAAGCAACATATATATATATATATATATAGAATAAATCGTTTTAAAACCAAAGCTTCTATACTTACTATCCAAATGGACTTTCTTTGAAAACCACACCCGAATTAATTCAATTGGCAAAAAGAATTCATAATAATATTAATATTGAGAGTGCTATAATCAGGCAGCTCTCCTTCAGAACCGTACCTAAAAGTGAATTGCATATATATTATATTATTCTACTTCACTTGTAAGCATTCCTAGCTCTGATAGTTTGATCTTGCTTGCGATATATGCTGCATATATGAAGTCACTACCATATGTATTAATAACTAAGACTAAGAAGAAAAAAAAAAGTATACATACTTTATGATCATCATGCATGATTCAGTTCAAAATGTCATTTTTAAGAGTAATGGTTAATGAATATATTGAAGGGGTCATTTCATCTGCCAATGAAAGATGGAATAATTAATGAGAGAAACGGTGAATGAAAACCCAGTTGTGCATGAAAGTAAGAGAGTGGTATAACCTCTTAAAGGGTAGCCTGGTGAAGAAACAGTGCTTGAAATGATTACATTTATAAAAGACTTTGTGTCTTCTCTAAAGCTTTAGATGTTGTAATGGTCAGTTTTTTTTTTTTTTTTTTTGGTTTTTGTTTTTGTTCTTCCTCTTTTATGAGTTACGAATTTGACTGCCAAAGTAAATCAATAGTCAATAGACTCTGCACATTATAATGTTAATTACTCAGTTTTTATTCTTTTTTATTTATTTATTATTACGTGGAACACCAAAAGTCAAAAACATTAATCCAAAATGGTCATAAATAAAATTTAACAAAATGCTATTCGAAAACTTTGAACAATCATATTTCAAGTTTTGATGGGACTGACGAAGTCAATTACAGACGAATGTAACAACACAGACGAGAACATCCTCTGAGACGAACCTAAGTGCCTATGTCACCGACGAGGCTAGCAGACCATTTAATGCCGCCAATAATACATCGGACGGTTACAGAACCAGCTGTACAGACTGTTGGGAGCATATTAAAGCCCCATTACTAAGCAGGAGGTGTTACCAAGAAAGGGATTAACAGTCACAATGGCTAGAACCCAAGGCAACATATATAAAGCCCTCGCACTGCCAACATAAGATACATAGATACTAAGAAATTTTCTTTGCTCTGTTGCATTACATAATTCTTTTCAAAAGAGTTTCTTTATACTGACTTTGACATCAAAGGCATTGTAGCAAGCATCACACTAGTGACCATTCTAGGGAAGCTGATCTATCATTTCCACCATCGCAGAGACGACATCTTGACTCCATCTGGACGCACTCACTTGAACTGGTGAATTTACACTTCATCAGTTTGGCGCCGTTTGTGGGGAACAACATTTTCGGATTCAGACTCGAAAACGTAGTTTCCAATTAACTGCTGTATTCAAATGGAGTCCAATCAAGATGCCGCAGCTTTGGCTCAACAAGTCCAGGCTCTTATAGCCATTGTCGAGGAGCTTACCAGGCAAAATCAGGAAATGAAGTTACAGCTCCAACAGGAGGAAAATCAATCCAAAGGCAACTCAGATGATGAGGAAGATAGCCATAGAAGAAGTGACCATCGAGGACCTACTACACTAGACGAGCAGAATTCGGTTCTTCTTCAGGAGATGAGGAGAGAGATGGACGAACTGAGGAATGCCATCAAGGAGAAAATAGATCAGAGTGTGGATAGGATGGTCAGAGCAACAGATTCACCATTCACTACTGCAGTCTTGGAGTGTCCAGTGCCGTCAAAATTTCGGTTGTCCCAACTTGAGCCATTTGACGGGTTGAAGGACCCCCAAGATCACCTCAACACCTTCAACATGACACTAGGTCTTTTAGCAGCCACCTGACGAGATAATGTGTCGTTCCTTCCTTACTACACTTAAAGGAGAAGCGAGAGAATGATTCATCAAGTTACCAACATCGTCCATCGATAGCTTCGAGCAGCTGAGTAGCGCCTTTTTACGTCATTTCATTGGAAGACAACACCTTAAGAGGCCGGCAGACCATTTACTCACCATTAGACAAGGAGAGAAAGAAACCTTGAGGTCGTATGTGAAACGCTTCACTTGGGAAACCCTGGAGGTGGACGAAGCTGACGATAAAGTGCAGCTGACGACCTTCAAGGTGGGACTAAGATCCAAAGAGTTCGTGGCTTCCCTAGTGAAGAATCCTCCAAGAACAATAGCAGAGATGCTCCTGAAAACACAGAAGTACATGAACGCTGAAGAGGCATTAACTACCATAAGGGATGTGGAGAAACCAGGGGACAAGGGAAGGAAGGAGGACAAATGTAGAGGACAAAAAAATGACCGCCCAGATCGTTGGTTCAGTGACGGGGGAAGAAGAAAAGATGAAAAAAACCCTCGAATGGTAAAATTTATCCCCTTAATTATGCCAGTTGACAAAATTTTAACGCAGATTAAAAACGAGCACTACCTTAAGTGGCCAAGACCATTGCATTTATCACCTAACGTCCGAGACAAGAATAAGTACTGTTGATTTCACAAGAACCATGGCCACTACACAGAAAATTGTCGGGATCTAAAGGCGCAGATAGAGGAGTTGATACAGAAAAGGAAATTGCAGAAGTATGTGAAGAACGGGGAGTTCAGCAGATTCAGGGATGGTAACAGGAGCCAGCGCGATTTCTCGTCTAAGGACAAAGATAACACGTCCCTGCCTCCACAAAATGTGATAGGGGAAATAAAGACGATCACAGGGGGACCATTCACAGGCGGGTCATTCAAATCCCTTAGGAAAGCATGTCAACGACAGGTGAACATCGTCCACATGACACCTCCGTTTAAGCAAAGACGACCTGATCAGGATATGTCTTTCAACGAAGGAGATGCTAGGGGAGTGAAAAAGCCTTATGTTGGGAAATTTAGACCCAGTTGATAGAATTAACAAGTTTTAAACCCAAGTTGTTAATTAGATTTATTATGAATAAAACTTGTTAAAACAAACAAACATCAATATCATGTCAATAATGAATGCAGCGGAAAAGTAAATAAGACAAGATATGATAACCTAGAAAAACCAATAAAACCAATTAGTTTCACAGTAAAAAATCTGGGGGGAAACCTTCTCGAAAAGCAATCCACTATAGTAAAGAGAAGTTTCAAATTTAGTACAAAACCTTTGTCCCTAGACTCTACAATCCCCGTAGATGAACTCATAGTACAAACCTTTTACTGCTTCAGAACCTCTGAACTCTTCAATATATGAACGCCACCCTTTTTGTTGATGCACGAATCCAAATACATGACTAACCAAAATGCGCGGATCCCAGTACGCGACTTAATCACCAACTAGAAGAAGATGTTGGCTGCAAAGTTCTTCATTTCATCAAGAATGAAGATCAAGAAGCACTTGGTTACAAAACCCTAAGGCGCAAAAGACGCAGTAGCTTCTTTCAAAGAGAATAAGGCATCGGTCACCTTTTGCATATGTTCTTCTTGTATTCTCTTATGTGACGGCCTTTAAAATAAGCCTTTTATAGGTCTAAGGTTGTGAGAAAAGAAACTCTACACAAATACAAAAGCCTGGCCCAAAAATCAGATCTGGAAATCTGAATTTCCGTAACCTTGATAGATACCTCAATCGATCTGGAGGTGTCGAGCTTTATTAAACCTCGATAGATAGCTAGGTGTCGAGGAGGTGTCGAGAAGCTATCGAGAGGACAGAAGATTTCTCGATCGATCCACCAGTTGTCGAGAAGGTGTCGAGATTGCGATAAGAAAACACCTTAAGAGCTCGACAGATAGCCAGCTGTCGAGAAGGTGTCAAGCAGCTGTCGAGATATCTGTCCACATGTGTCAAGATATCTGTCCAACTTTAATGAACACCTTTTCTTCACTTGTTTCTTGGTCCAATCTTCATGGCTTTAATACTACACTTAAACAACATGTTCCTTGAAGTATTAAATACATCTTAGATCTACCCAAATACAAGTAACATGCATTTTGTCAAAGGATTAGCCAACTACATAAAATATGTCCTTAACAATCTCCCAATTTGGCAATCCATGACAAAACCACAACAAATAAATGAACATATGAGAGAAGTCATAAATCACTCAACTCATACTCACTTGTTGAATACAATAAAATCTATTCTAACACAAACTCTTGAAAAACTTTGCAAGAAGAAAGTTTATGGCAAGTAGATTTTGATAACCTGTATTTCTGAAACACTTTAAACAAAACTCATCAAGGCATCTTTGTGTGAAACAGAAATAATAGATTGCATACAAATAATAAGAAACATGTATATAAAGATAGAAAAGAAATAACACATGTAAAGATAGGTGAAAGAAAACATACATCAACATATAAAGAAGATAAGTAATGTATGTAAACATGGTCACAAGACCCAAGGTACAAGAACAAGGAGGTAAACACTCCCCTTAACAAGATGAAACATATCTCCCCCTTACAAAGGAATGTATTTCTCCCCCTAACATGTAGAATCTCAAACTCCACAAATTCTACCCCTTTTTGTCATGATTGACAAAGGGCACATTAAGCTTGAAAGTTTCACTCGAGAAACATAAAGATGATCAAGAATAATCAAGGGCGTACAAAGAATCCATATAAATGCATGAATGTAAAGAAGCAATATGCTATGGATGACAAAAGAAAGATGCAAAACACACACACATACACTAAACAAGTCTAACCAATTTTATATTTCAAAAATAAGTTAAGACAGTTTAATGAGTATACATTAACACAAGTAAACCTAGTGATGGTCAAATCACATTGTACCTGCACATGTATCAAGAGTAGCAAAGAATATTTTGTGTTGTGTGTAAAAAACATCGCAAGATTGCAAAAGTGTATACATGTTATGATGATTTGAGATATGAGAAAATCACTTTAACTCACACACAATCATAACTATTTGATGGGGACTATCACCTTTGAGGTACATCCTATAACTCCCACATCTCCTAGAATACACGCTTGCAAACATATTTAAAGCATTTTTAATTTTTTTGCTTTTTATTTTCTTTGCATATTTTCTTTTTAAGCATATCATGCATGGGTATATAAGAGATAAAAAAGAAATACCCAATGATATTTGACATTCCAATTTTGCTATGCCAAAGTACACAAATGTCATTGACATCACACTTTTGCTATGCTGAAGCATACAGATGTCATTTATGATTGGCGGGCAACAGTGGTGAGATGGTTATTTATGCATTTCTCTTAGGATTTTTTAGTCCTACCTGTCAAAAAGAGTGATATGAGTGTTAAGTCTAAGAGATAACTTAATCTTACCCATCACAAACAAGAGCCACCAAGCTCACTTGCTTAGTTGTGCATAGAGATGCTCATCTAAGCTACAAATGATACAAAGTTTAGAAAACTTTGTTTCAATGGCTATCCAAGGTACACAAGTACCAATGTACACAAAACACACACTGTTTTTGTATTTTCTAATTTTAAAATTTTTTTTTTATTTCAAAAACAAAATAAACAAAAACTGAAAATAACCACACAAAAACATGTTAAGCAGAAAGAAGGATGCATATGCATGAAGGCATGATAGAATGATGCATATGCATGAAAGCATGATTCCAAAAGCAGATAAGAAATCAAGCAAAGAGAGTCCTACATTAGATAGAAAGAATTAAAGCAGAGGACAAATAGAAAAGACAATTAAGTTTTAGGATCCTTTATCACCCACATAGCACGAGTCTTTGGCCGTGAAGATGAAAAGGCACGTGTCCTAGTATGACTACTAAAGGACATAGAGGAATTAGAATTCTCCTGAAATTGAGTCAAAAAGCTCAAAGCTTTTAATAACTCACCAAGAATAGGTACAGAGCCTTTAGACAAAGGATGAGACCTATTTGACACTCGCTTATGAGGAAACAACTTGAAACAATTTGGGCAAGTATAACCAGAAGCACCACAATGGTGACAAACATGAGTAGTTTTAGAGCTACTCGACTTCCTAGAAGGAGGTTTAACCTTAGAGGTTGACAACTTAGGACAATTTGGCCTAATATTACCAACAATATGACAATGATGACAAGTGGAGACAAATTCAGAATTTTTATTCAACCTAGGAGGAGTTTTAGACATAGTTTTAGAAATTTCAGTGTTAATATCAAAATTTTTACCTTTGTCTATCCTAGCAATATTAGCCTTCAACTCTTCATTATTCCTTTTAAATGGGGGAATATAAAAATCTTTTTCTTTTAAGTTAGGCTCAACAACAAGTTTGGCACTAGTTAATTTTTCAACTTCAGTTTTAAATTCAACTAATTGCTCTTCCAAACTCTTAATTTTGTCCACTTGAGATGAAATTTGATTTTTAAAATTCTCATTCAAATTATTGGCTTCATCCAATTTTGCAATCAAATCATCTTTTTCAAGTTTGACCTTTTTAAATTTAGCTTTCGATTTTGTAGAACATTCAAGAGATTTCATACAAAAATTATAAAGCTTGCAATAGACATCTTGAATATCATCACCATCATTCAACATAAGATCATGCAAATCAAAACAATCAAGAGTTTTCATGACAACAAAGGTCAATGGATTACACAACAAAGATTAAAACCTAATCAGAGTGTGCCTGTTCTGATACCTCTTGTTGGGAAATTTAGACCTCAGTTGATAGAATTAACAAATTTTAAACCCAAGTTGTTAATTAGATTTATTATGAATAAAGCTTGTTAAAACAAACAAACAAACATCAATATCATGTCAATAATGAATGCAGCGGAAAAGTAAATAAGACAAGATATGATGACCTAGAAAAACCAATGAAACCAACCAGTTTCACAATAAAAAACCTGGGGGGAAACCTTCCCGAAAAGCAATCCACTATAGTAAAGAGAAGTTTCAGATCTAGTACAAAACTTTTGTCCCTAGACTCTATAATCCCCGTAGATAAACTCACAGTAGAAACCTTCTATCACTTCAGAACCTCTGAACTCTTCAATATATGAACGCCACCCTTTTTGTTGATGCACGAATCCAAGTACATGACTAACCAATTGCGCGGATCCCAGAACGCGACTTAATCACCAACTAGAAGAAGATGTTGGCTGCAAAGTTCTTCATTTCATCAAGAATGAAGATCAAGAAGCACTTGGTTACAAAACCCTAAGGCACAAAAGACGCAATAGCTTCTTTCACAGAGAATAAGGCATCGGTCACCTTTTGCATATGTTCTCCTTGTATTCTCTTATGTGACGGCCTCTAAAATAAGCATTTTATAGGTCTAAGGTTGTGAGAAAAGAAACCCTACACAAATACAAAAGCCTGACCCAAAAATCAGATCTAAAAATCTGAATTCTCGTAACTTCGATAGATACCTCGATCGATCGGGAGGTGTCGAGGAGGTGTCAATAAGCTATCGAGAGGACAGAAGATTTCTCGATCGATCCACCAGCTGTCGAGAAGGTGTCGAGATTGCGATAAGAAAACACCTTAAGAGCTCGATAGATAGCCAGCTGTCGAGAAGGTGTCGAGCAGCTGTCGAGATATCTGTCCACATGTGTCGAGATATTTGTCCAGCTTTAATGAACACCTTTTCTTCACTTGTTTCTTGGTCCAATCTTCATGACTTTAATACTACACTTAAAAAACATGTTCCTTGAAGTATTAAACATGTCTTAGATTTACCCAAATACAAGTAACGTGCGTTTTGTCAAAGGATTAGCCAACTACATAAAATATGTCCTTAACACTTCACAACGACCCCTTGGTCATAATGCTTACTATAAAAGGATTTAACACCAAAAGGATCCTCCTGGACAATGGTAGCTCCGCTAATATCATCTACCATCCTGCGTTCCAGCAATTGAAACTAGATCCAAAAAGACTACGTCCGTTTGATTCCCCCCTCGTCAGTTTCAGTGGAGATAGAGTATATTCTAAGGGTGTAGTATTGTTGACAATAACAATAGGGACCTACCTGAGGCAGTTGACCCGTCAATTGGACTTTTTGGTGGTAGACTGCCCTTCATCTTATAATGTGATTATTGGAAGGCCCATTCTCAACCAATGGAAGGCATCCACGTCAACCTATTGCCTGAAGATAAAGTTCCCAATGGAGAACGGTGTTGGCGAAATTAGAGAAGATCAAGTCTTCGCTAGAGAGTGCTACCAGGCTGTCTTGGCTGCAAAGGAGAACCATACATGGATGATTGAAGAGAATGAGGAAGAAAAGGTGGAAGCCCTAGAGACGGTGGAATTAGCCGAAGGAGATTCAACCAGGACGACCAGAATAGGGATAACGCTAAGTCCTGAGATGAGAACAAGGCTCGTTCAGTTCCTCAAAGAAAACCTAGACGTTTTCGCTTGGAATCATGAGGACATGCCAGGTATATCTCCAGAAGTCATTCAGCACAAGTTGACTGTGGAACTAGAGAGAAAACCTGTCCATTAAAGACGAAGGGTCTTTGCCTTTGAACGAGATCGAGCTGTCACTGACAAGGTTAACAAACTCCTGATGGTGGGCTTCATCTGGGAAGTATACTATCCTGATTGGCTTGCAAACGTCATCCTGGTGAAGAAAGCAAATGGAAAGTAGAGGATGTGCGTGGTCTTCACAGACCTTAACAAGGCTTGCCCGAAGGATAGTTTCCTTCTACCAAGGATAGACTAGCTTGTGGATTCCACTGTTGGGCACAAGTTGCTGACGTTCATGGATGCTTTCTCAGGGTACAACCAGATAAAAATAGCTGACAAGGATCAGGAAAAAACGGCTTTTATCACCAATCAAGGGCTTTACTACTATAAGGTAATGCCCTTCGGAATAAAAATTGCAGGAGCTACTTATCAGAGGTTAGTGAACAAAATGTTTAGCAAACAGATAGGCAAGAATATGGAAATATATGTAGATGATATGCTCGTCAAGAGTAAGGAGGAACTTGCCCATCTGGACGATCTGAAGGAGACGTTTGCCACTCTCAAACAATACCAAATGAAGTTGAATCCTAGTAAGTGCATTTTTGGTGTAACTTCAGAGAAATTCTTGGGATTCATGGTATCCCAAAGGGGAATAGAAGCAAATCCAGAGAAGGTACAAACCATAATTAACATGGCTTCGCCCAGGACCATCAAGAAAGTTCAAAAGCTCACAGGAAGAATTGCAGCTCTCAATAGGTTCGTATCTCGAGCGACGGACAGATGCTTACCCTTCTTTAAGACCCTGAAGAAAGCCTTCGCTTGGACTGACGAATGTGAGACAGCGTTTTAGGAGCTTAAACATTACCTCTTAAGTCTGTCCAAAGAAGGGAAAAATTTATATTTGTACTTGGCAGTATCAGTTATAGCTGTAAGTGTAGCCCTGATCCGAGAAGAGGGCAAGAGACAACTCCCAGTTTATTATGTCAGCCAAGCTTTCCAAGGTGCTGAAGCTAGGTATCGAAGAATTGAAAAGATTGCGTTTGCGTTGATAGTAGCCTCGCACAAATTGCGACAGTATTTTCAAGCAAACACTATCCTGGTGATGATGAACCAACCCATCAAAAAGTCCATGAACAAACTTGAGGCAGCAGGGAGAATGGTCCAGTGGGCAATTGAACTTAGCCAATTTGACATTGAGTACCAGCCCAGAATAGCCATTAAGGCATAAGCTTTGGCAGACTTCATTGCCGAATTCACCCTCTTAGATGAAGGCAGCCTTACCAATGAAGCAGAACGATAGACGGTACAGACCGATGATTCGTCAGCCCAAAAAAGGGGGGAAGTAGGGGTTGTCATAACCACTAATGATGGAGAAGTGCTCAAATACAGGGTTCGACTGAAATTTCTAGCCACCAGTAACAAGGCAGAGTACGAAGGAATATTGACAGGACTGAAACTCGGAAAGGCACTCGGTGCTAAAAACCTGTTAGTCCAAAATGAATCAAAGCTGGTAATAAGGCAAATCAAGGGGTAATACGAAGCAAAGGAAGAGAGAATGCATAAATACCTCAAGCTGACGAAACATCTGACTTAGGAGTTTGATAAGGTGGAATTCGTACAGATCCCTAGAAGCCAGAATATGGCAGCAGACAAAGTCTCGAAGATAGCATCGTCAGAAGGGGTGACGAACATGGGCTTGGTGATGGAAGTCCAGAAACACCCCAGCATTGAAGAAGTTCCAACATTTGCAATCCAGAGCACAAACTGCTGGATGACACCCATCATATCTTTCCTCCAGGATGGGCACCTCCCTCAGAATGCAGACAAGGCCAAGAAAACCAAGAAGAGGGCAGCCAGATTTACAATCCTTAATGACACCTTATACAAAAGAGGCTTCTCCATGCCTTACTTGAAGTGTGTCAACGAAGAGGAAGCCAAGTACATCCTGGAAGAAATCCACGAAGGGATTTGCGGGGACCATGCTGGCCCCAGGTCCCTGGTAAGTAAGGTAATTCGAACAGGTTATTTTTGGCCTACTATGCAGGTGGACGCAGTGGAGCTCGTCAAGAAGTGCGACAAGTGCCAACGGTTCGGGAATGTCCAGTGACTTCCAACAGAGAGACTGACGACGATAGCATCACCATGGCCATTTACACAATGGGGAATTGACATTGTCGGCCCACTGGCTGTAGGTAAAGGTTAGGTAAAATTCTTACTAGTTGCTATTGATTACTTTACGAAGTGGGTCGAAGCAGAAGCATTAGCAACCATCACTGAAGTAAGAATCCAGAGCTTCATGTGGAAGAATATAATTTGCAGGTTCAGGATTCCAAGGGCGATCATATTTGATAATGGGCAACAATTCAACAACCAGGGCTTTAGGGACTTCTATTCGGGCCTAGGCATCAAGAATCAATTCTCATCCCCAGGGCATCCACAGGCGAATGGACAAACAAAGGTGACAAATTGAACATTGCTCAAGATTATCAAAACCAAGCTAAACGACGTGAAGGGTGCCTGGCCAGAAGAGTTGTCCAATGTCTTGTAGGCTTACAGAACCACAGCAAGAACCCCAACGGGAGAAACCCCCTTCAGACTTACCTATGGCACTAAAGCAGTGATCCCGATCGAGGTAGGAGTAACCAACATCAGACGAGAGGTATTCAACGAGGAAGACATAATGATCGTCTATGAGTTAACCTGGACTATCTGGACGAAGTGAGAGACAAAGCTTGCAGCAGAATGACGAAGTACCGGCAAAAGATGGCTGACTATTATAACAAGAGGGTAAAACTCAGGCGACTTAACATAGGCAACCTCGTCCTGCGCAAGGTCACTACAGCGACTAGAGATTCTACCCAAGGAAAGCTTAACCCCACATGGGAAGGACCTTACCTAGTCGTCCATTACTCTAGGCAAGGCAGCTATCACCTAGAAACCCCAGACGGACAAAGGCTCTCGAGGCTATGGAACATTGAGCACTTGAAGAAATACCACCAACAGATGTAACAGATAAATGTATTCATTATTGAAATTAATAAATGAATTATTCAGCTAATGTCTCCATGCAAACAGTTCTAGTGAACTGTAAGTCCAAAGGATGACAAGATCCCTAAAAGGGTGTAAGTCACGAAAGCCAAAAATTGCTAAGTAACAAGATTCCGCCTAGACGGATGTAAATTACTGACGAAGCCAAAAGAATGACAAGATTCCTAAAAGGGTGTAAGTCACAAAAGCCAAAAATGGCTAAGTAACAAGATTCAGCCTAGACGAATGTAAGTCACTGACGATGAAAGTTACAGAAGCTAAAAATAGCCAAGTAACAAGATTCCGCCTAGACGAATGTAAGTTACTGACGAAACCAAAAGAATGACAAGATCCCTAAAAGAGTGTAAGTCACAAAAGCCAAAAATGGCTAAGTAACAAGATTATGCCTAGACCGGTATAAACTACTGACGACGAAAAAATCCCTTGAAGAGAAAGGGAAAGTCACAACTAAAAATTTCACTAAGTACAAAGCATGGACAGTTGTAAAATACCACAAGCAAGTCAAAAACCAAAAAGTGCGCAATCACAAATACAAGTAAGTACACAGCTGCAAGTTAAATTAAAGCCCAAAAACAATAGGCAAATTACCATTGTTTTTACAACCAAAGGCCCATAAACAGTGGGCTAAAAATATTGTTCTCAAGATAGATTAAAAGAAAATTGTTATGAAATTAGATCTACAAAACAACCCAAAACATAATGGGCATCCAAAAAGAAAAAAGAGAAAATTTTCACAAGTATCAGGTTCAGTAGCAGTGCCGTCACCGGCAGGAGCATCACTGGCATGAACGTTCTCTGGGGCATCAGGCTCAGTGGCAGAAGATTGGGCTGCCTCGTCAGCAGCCATCTCCTGGTCTACCTTTTCCAAATCTAGCTTCTCCTTGTCCACTCTGGAAGGATGCTTGACGAGATACCTCCTTAGGAGATCAAAACCTTTGAAATATCAGCTGAATAGGATAGTGCTATATTCATCAGTTGTCTAAAAAGCTTTGATGGTCCTAGCAGCAATAGTCTTGAGCTTCTCCTTGGCACTCAAGAGCTGCTCGTCCTTCTCCAGGGTCAATTGACGCTCAGCTCTGAGGTCGTCACTCAAGGTCTTCACTTTCTCCTTTAGAGTGGTGGCCTCGCCTATGGAATCAATAAGCTTCTTCTTCAGTGTAGAATTCTCTGCCTCCAAAGCTTCCATTCTGGATGTGAGGGACGCCACCTTGGCCTCTTGAGTAAAGTACTCAGAGGTAATATGGAGACTTTCCCCCAACACCTGAAAAGAAAAGAAGTTCAGAATTGTCAGCAAAATGAGAAAGAAGAAGAAACCGAAAGTTGCCCAAATATTTTACCTGAACAAGCTTATGGACGTGGCGACTCGCGACATCGTTGAAAGGAACTTCGGAGAAGACCTTTAAGTCCTCGGCAATCACGACCCCGTGAGCCTTGTCCACAGCCAGTCTCTCATCATCCTAGACGGTGGACAAGTGAGAATCAGCCTTTTCCATCTCCTTGTCGGACAAGCGCGGCCTTTTAGAGGCAGGAGTAGGAAGCTCTTCAACCGAGGTTGAGGGAGAGGCCGTCCTTGTCGTTTCAACACCAGAAATGATGGGAGTGATGGGGGCACTTGGAGTGACGAAGGGACCCTTCCCAGTGATGCGCATTGTCTTCTTCCCTATATTTGACAACGGCTCGTCTTTTTTTGACCTCATCTTGGCATACATGTCCTTGTTGAACTTGGTCGTCATCTCTACAAGAGGGAAGCACTTGTAAAAAAAAAAAGTCCAAGCACAAGAGAATCCGTACTGACGAACTCAACACTCACTCTTATTTCCTTCAATGTCGATGCTGCGCAGGACGTAGGGAGACAGGTCAGGACCAAGATTATAAAAAGCAAGGGTCCACGAATCTACCAGATCATCCCAACTCTCGATCGTCTTGGCGTATTCTATTGCCTGCTCGACATGTTCCTTATGCCTACTCTTAAGCTTGGGTTGTCTCTTTACTGCGACAAACAATAGATAAAGAAGTTAGTGACGATAACAGCAAGAACAACGGAACTAAAGCAACAAGAAGAAACACTGACGCACCTAAAGTTGAGGTTCCCCACCGACGAAGCAACCTTGGGATATCACCCCAATCCTTGCTGGAGGGAGTCTCAAAATCATCCTCGGACACAAAGAAAAATCTTGACTTCTAGTACCTGAAAGACGAAGGTAATCCCCTGACAATCCTAGTTCTCCTCTCCTAGGGTACCAACTTATAATATCCGTATTCTTTGGATTTTTTCAAAGGGTATAGGTAGACGAACTCACCTACCTTCATCATATCCCTGTTAACAGTCAACCATATTTCTATACAGTTGACCACTATCCTCCACGAATTAGGCATTAATTGCCCAGGAGCAATACCAAAATGGCCTAAAAGCTCCATCATGAACAGATGGACGGGGAACCTAAGTTCACAAGTGAAGGCAGCCTCATAGAAGCATACCTCACCAGGGAAGAAGTGGCAAGCCCTATCCTCGTCATTAGGCCGACGAACACAAACCTGCTCCGGAAATTGAAACCTATCTTTAAATCTACCCACAGTTTCAGCGTCCAGCCCGACACCTTCTTGAGGGCGTGAAAAGCCCTAACCACTCGAGGAGTAGAGACGGCTGTATCTTCCTCCACTGGATCACCGTTAGACGATAACCCAGTCTCAAGTTCACTAGATCTGACTTCAGACATCGTCCTTCCTTTTTTCACCTGACCCTCAAACCAATCAATTGATTGCTGTGGCAGAGGCAACAACTCAGTCAATGCCACACTCAGACTATTACCCTAAAAAACGAAGCTCTCGAGGTTTGGGAAAATGCCTAAGGCCCCCCCTAAACATGTGAAAAGGAAGGAAATTGAGGGGCAAGCTATCCTAACTTTAGAACCACTAATCATAAGACACTCAGGAGAAACACAGAAGACAGAAGTAAATACTAGTTTCCAAAAAAAAAAAAAACCCAAAAAATGAAATGGAAAGAAAAAAGGAGAAGGAAAAATTAGATGTACATTACGACTAAGGAAAAAAAAAAAAACAAAATAAAAGGAGGAAACGTACCTCAGAAAAAAGTAGCGCCACCGCACAACACACCGATTCGGAGAAAAACAGAGTAGAGTTAGCGAAGAAAACACTCAGAACAATGATTGGGAGTTTTTGAGGAAAGTGAAAGAGAAAAATGAGAAAGGAAGAAGTTTAAAATCAAGGCTCAAAACAATTGAGAACCAGCGGAAAACCCAAGAGTCCCACAAATTGGAGCATTAACTCCACCCATTAGAGAGTGCCACGAGCCACGATTTGTGAAACACTGCCACTACGCATTTAATACGGCGCGAAATCCCAAGAGCCACTTACAGCCTAAAAACATTTCATCTTCTATGGTCGTCATGACATATCACGACAACCACAGAATCCAAGGACAGCTGATGGGACTGATGAAGTCAATTACAGACGAATGTAACAACACAGATGAGAACATCCTCTGAGACGAACCTAAGTAAGTGCCCATGTCATCGACAATGCTAGTAGACCATTTAATGCCGCCAATAATACCTCGGACGATTACAGAACCAGCTGTACAGACCGTTGGGAGCATATTAAAGCCTTATTACTAAGCAGCAAGCGTTACCAAGAAAGGCATTAACAGCCACAACGGCTAGAACCCAAGGCAACATATTTAAAGCCCTCGCATTGCCAACATAAGGTACATAGATACTGAGAAATTTTCTTTGCTCTGTTGCATTACATAATTCTTTCCAAAAGAGTTTCTTTATACTGACTTTGGCATTGGAGGCGTTGTGGCAGACACCACACCGGTGACCATTCTAGGGAAGCTGATCTATCATTTCCGCCATCGCAAAGACGACATCTTGGCTCCATCTGGATGCACTCACTTGAACTGATGAATTTAAACTTCATCAAGTTTAATTTTCTTCGGTTCAATTTCTTTCACCTCAAGAGTATGCCAGTTATTTTTATTTTTATTTTTTATTTTTAAATTTAATTTAATAATTATTAGATGTTTTCACATTTGTCATTGTAATAGGCTTTGATAGAGGGACACGCGTTACCATTTTATGCATTCACTAGTTTTAGGGATTCAACTTTTATAACTTACTAGTTATTTATTTATTTATTTTGAGAATCAACACTAAAAGCTTTATTAACTATGGTTGTGAAAATCAGCTTGAAGTACATCTACAATCTTTGGTGGTACATCTTCCATCCAGACTTGTAAAGAAGAAAAGGAAATTGCTCGTCTCACAGGCGAGTGAGTTACAGTATTACAATGCCTCCGCACATGAGAATATGATATAATGGAGAAATGAAGGCTAAATACCATATATCGTTTACAATATGGCCAAATTGTAAGAGACTATGAGAGTTTGTGGTTAGAGCATTTATAAGAATCTATGAGTCACCCTCTAAAACAACCTTAATGAGACCTATTTTGAGTGCCTACTCCATTGCACGTCTTGCTGCCAAAGCCTGCACTTCTATGGCTGTAGTGGGTAGGGATTCATTGCGACAGAGACACCATAACTTGCCCCTCACTGTTGCAGATTATCACTCCAATCCCCGCATAATTCTTTGCCCTGAAAAGTGCCCTATCGAAATTAATTTTGTATTGCAGGTGCTCTGGTGGCTGCCACTGAGTTGGAGGTCTCCCCACAGGTAATACCATGGAGGTATTATGCAGCGAAAAGTCTCGCAATCTACTGCGAGCTCATTGCATGAGTTGTGCAAGTGTCACAGCTCTTACCCAACTTAACTCATTTCTTCTCTTCCACAGAGCCCACACCACCATAGCAAATAGCTCTGGGTCCTTGTTCTTCGCCAAAATACATCCTATGAGATTGACAAAATTCGTCGTTTGCCATAGGCTGTATGGATTCCATGCTGGTACCGCGAGCCACAATTCCTCCAATTTCAAACAGAGATAGAGAGCAAGGAGAACATCTTCATGCTACGATTGGTACTGATCGCAGTAATTAGTAGTGATAATTTTTCGTCTCAATAAGTTTTACTTTGTGGGAAAGGAGTTTTTTGCAACTAGCCATATCAGATTTTTCACTTTGCTTGGCACCTAAAGATTCCATATACCTTGCCACAGTGATTTGAGAAAATGAGTGTCGAATTGCCCAAGTTGTTGATTTTGGTTCTCCATCTGCAAAAAGCGGTATCCAGTCTTGACAGTATATGCACCCATGGCACTGTGAGGCCAAATTAGTTCATCGGGCTATTCTGTATGGCAGAAAGGCATGTTCTTCACCACTGTTGCCTCGAAACTTAGTAGTGTTTCATCTATCAATGTTGCCTTCCAACACCTGCATTCTTCATTAATGAAACTAGGAACCTTGGCTTCCACCAGACCTCTCACTCTTGGAGATAAGATTGTTGGTGAGTGCTTTTAAGGCAGCCACCTATCTCCCTAAATGTTAACAGACTTCCCATCGCCAATTCTCCATATTACTCCACGCCTAATAACATCACTTCCTTTAATGATGCTCTTCCATGCATAGGATGCTGAGCTTGGGCATGTGGCTTCCACAATCGAACATTGTGAAAAAAATTTCACTTTAAAAATCCAGTAAAACAGTGTAGATTTATCATGTTGGAGGCATTAAGTTTGTTTGGCGAGCAGTGCATCATTAAACCGTGATAGGTCCTTAAATCCCATGCCACCTTGTGCCTTTGGTTTACATAACTCTTCCCACTTAACCCAATGTACCTTTTGAACATATTTATGTAAATTGAACATATGTCACTTTGTCACTACACCCTTATTTGAACATATGTCACTTATTTATGTAAATTGGCTAATCTTTTGACAAAACGCATTCTACTTGTAATTGGGTAGTTCTAGGTGTTTTTAATACTTCAAGAAATAAGATTTCAAGATCAAGTGTTGAAGTCATTAAGTTTGTCCAAGAAAAACAAGCTGAAGTGCAAATTCATTAAGTCTCGACACCTGCTATTTGTCGAGAATTAAAAAGTCAGATTTTCTGATCTGATTTCTTGGGATCCATGAATATGTTTTTGGGCCTTCTTTTCTTCTAACCCTAAGCATATAAAAGGATTGTTTTAAGAGTCGTCAAAATATACACAAGTTGCAAAAGCATTGAGCAATCTTTGTTCAAGCAAATTGTGATCAAAGACGAAGTTCTTGACCTAGTTCATCTTCTCTGAAAAAGTTGCTGTATATTTGCACTAAAGGGTTTTGTAACCAAGCATCTTCCTGATCTTCATCGTGTAGGATGAACTGAAAAACTTTGCAGCCAACCTCTCCTTCTAAGTTGGTGTTTGAAGTCGCGAACTGGGATTCGCACATTGGTTAGTCACGTACTTGAGAGCCGTGCATCAAAGGTGGGAACTGTCACTACAGATCAAGTCCAATTGGGTATTGGGGTAAAGGCTCAACTATAGGTTGGTAAGGTACTTGGGATTCTTTTACTTGTAGTCGCTTGATTTAATAATAGTGGAGTTTCGGAAGTGGTGACCTGAAAATCACCAGATGGGGTTTTTGCCGTTAGGGTTTTCCCTATTCGTAAACAAATCACCGTGTTATTTAATTTCCACTGCTTAATTTATTTATTGGTGATTTGTTTGTGCTTCCACGCGTTTACATGATAAATTGATTAATTAATAACTTGGCTAATTAATTAATTGGTTTAATCATAAGGGGTCATTCAGTTTGTGGCCTATCAAGCATGACATCGTGTATGTAGGGAGTGCTTGAGCCACTGCTTTAATCAAAATTTATTTTCCGACTTGTGATAGGAGTTTGCCTTCCCATCCTTGAAGCTTCTTCCACACTCTTTGCTTGATGTTGTCAAAACTTTCCTTCTTTTTGCGACATATAAAACTTGGTAATCCCAAGTACTTTTCATATTGTTTGACCATGGGTACACCAAGAGCCTTTTGTATTGAAGTTTGCATCTGTTGGGAGGTAGATTTGCTGAAAAATAAAGTTGTTTTATCTCTATTTATTTGTTGTCTAGATGCTCGTTCATAAGTGGCTAGAATCTTCAAGAGCTTTTCACACTCGTTTATTTTTGCCCTGAAAAAAATAAGACTGTCATCTGTAAAAAGAAGATGTGTTAGTTTTGGTGCACTTCGACAAATAGAGACACCCCTTATATCTCCATTCTCCTCTGCCTTTCTTAATAATCCATGGAACCCCTCTGTGCATAGCAAGAATAAGTATGAAAATAGTGGATCCCCTTGGCGTAGCCCCCTAGTGGATTTGATGTGACCATGTGGCTCCCTATTGATCAATACCAAATAAGTTGCTTTGGAGATAAATTACATCATCAGATTTATCCAAGTGTCACCAAAACCCATTTTCTTCATCAGTTTCTCCATATATTGCCACTCCGCCCTATCATACACCTTGCTTATGTCTAGTTTAAGTGCCATATACCCCGTCTCACCTGAATTGTGATTTCTCATGTAGTGGAGGGTTTCAAAGGCCACCATAATATTATCAGAGATTAACCTGTCTTTCACAAAAGCACTTTGTTGTTCCAAAACTAAATGGGGTAGAATTTTTTTTCAATCTGTTAGCCAACACTTTTGAAAAAATTCTATACAAAACATTGTTGAGACTAATAGGGCGATATTGTGAAATATATTCTGGATTTTTAACTTTAGGGATCAAAGTTATAAATGAATGACACAATGATTAAGGGAGGTTACCAAAATTTAAAAACAATAAAATTGCATCAACAACATCGCTACCTACCAAGGACCAGTAGTGTTGATAAAAAATAGGCGGCACACCATCCGGTCTGGGTGATTTCAGGGGAGCCATCTACTTCAGAGCTGTTTGTACTTCTTCAGCCTTAAAATCAGCAATCAAATCATGGTTCATCTCCTTTGTCACAACCTGAGGGACTTGTGCCAAAATATCATCAAAGTTGTTCGGATTTTGGAGGTGAAGAGAGCTTGATAAAATTCCAAAACAGTGTCCACCACACGGCTTGGGTTTGTGCACCACTGCCCATTGTCATTATACAACCCCTTCATATAAATTTTTCTTCTTCTTTACGAAGCTTTGCTATGAATGAACTTTGTATTCCTATCCCAATCTTTCAACCATTGAACTTTCGACCACTGCCCCCACATCTATGCCTCTCGGTCAAGGAGTTTATTGATCTCTTTTTCCAATTTTTTCAGCAAATACATTGACCCCCTACTGTGTGCTAGTCTCTCGGCCTTGACAAGATCTTTTTTTTTTTTTTTTTCCTTAACATTTCGGAAACAAGTCTTGCTCCATTTGGTCAATTTTTTCCCACAAGTATCAATCTTTTTTTATCACTTTATCTCCCACCAGGTCTGTACAAGACTTTTGCCAAACAGCTTCAATTGTTTGCCCACATCCCAGTTCGCTTATCCACATCTGCTCAAACTAAATGGCCTTTGTTGCTTGCATTTCATCCCATCTAGAGTAATCAAATTGGATTATGATCTAAGGTAGTAACATATAAATGGTGAACTTGTGTATCAGGAAACAAAGAGAACCACTCGTTGGTTGCCACCACCCTATCCAACCTTTCCCATATTGTGAAATTGTCAAAGGGCTTATGCCAAGTAAACTTTGATCCCACAAAACCAAGATCCATAAATCTGCATTCATCCAAGATGTCTCTAAAAGCTTGCATCTGTACATGAGGTCGAACTCTTCCACTCAATTTTTTTGATTGCTTTGTGACTTCATTAAAATCACCCGCACATAACCATTGTGCTTGACTTCGATTTTTCAAATTTCTCAACCATGCCCAAGCTTTATGTCTGAGTTGGGTGTTTGGTTCTCCATAGAAGACTGTGAATCTCCACTCGCCTTCCTTGTTTTTACAAATTGTGGCATCGATATGGTTTTTTGAAAAGGTCTCAATTGTTAAGTTGAACTCTTCCTTCCAATACATCACCAAACCCCCTGACTTATTTCTCCTAGGTGCCATAAACTTGTGTTTAAACTTCAAACAGTCTTGAATTAAAATTAGCCTAGCTTCATCCATCCACGTCTCTGCTAAAAACACATCGAAGGGATCTTTTGCCCACACTAACTCTACAAGCTGATTTTCTATACATTGGTTTCCAAGCCCCCAACAGTTCCAACATAAAAGACTCATTGGTTTTGGTAGGGCTGGGAACCAGCCTCTGCCAATATCAAATTTTTACCTTTGCCATCCTGAGAAACAGTTTTCTTTTTCTTCTGTAACTCGGATTGACCCCCAGTATGTCGAGCACTCCTTTTTAACCCCACTGCCTCTGCCATAATAACATCTATTCCTGGGATGGACCTAGCCACACGTTTCCAAGTACCTGAATTTCTTGTTGATGTTTGTATTTTCGAATATAGTACAGAGTGGTACACGAGATTGACATGATGGTGTTGCACGTGATTGAGTGGACTTCAAAAAAATTTCATTAATAGTCATTGACTCCAAATTGTTTTCCTTACCCGTAGAGGAGTTTGGTTCTGAGTGTAATTCTGTGATAGCATCAAATCTTGGTTAATCTCCTCAATTTTCACTTCAAACAGGTCAGCTAATAGACTGCCCAAATTTTGGGCCAGATTTTTAGTCTTGACTTCACAAAAAATATCGTTATCCGTAAGGGAGGGGCTTGATTCCATCGGATTTGGCTCCTAAAAATCACGGAAGTTATTGCCATCCTGATTTGGTATCACACTTTCCTTATCTGGTCTAATAATCTTCGGTGCCGGTCCCCCTCTTCGAATCACCACCAGTGGCTTTTCAGACAGTTTTGTGGTTGAAGTTGTCTTTTGACCAACATGTTTTGTTTTATAGAAGCCCAGAACAGAGATTGAGTTTCTTCTTGATTGCACAAAGGGTGGTGCTCTAATCCATGCACCGTATTGTTGCGCCTCGGTTGGCAGTGTACCTTCGCTCTCTATCCATAACTCGCAATCCCTGTCATTGTGTGTAAGGCTGCCACACCAGTAGCATAGGGTTGACAGTCATTCATATTTGAAAGATACCCATAACTCCTTGCTGTTTTCTAAAGAGATCGCTTTGCCTCTGCACAAAGGCTAGGAAACATCAGCCTTAACTTGCACCCGGATAAAACCATCTCCCAATTTTTCTCCTTCATCCGTGTTTTTGTTCACTAGACCTATTGCACCACAGATTTTTTCAGTAGCTGTCCTTGTTCGAAAACAGACTGGTATATCGTGTACTTGAACCCAGAAAGTAAGAGTGTTAAATTCTATATCAAGTACATCAACCTCCTTATTATACCAGTGTAAAAGCATAAGATGCTTGTCAAAGGTCCATGGTTCGGTATTAAGGACCATACAATCACTCTCCTTCGTCACCTTAAAGCCATTTTTCATTCTCCATAAGGGTGTGAATGTTTTTGCAATGGCCTCAATATTCAAAGCTCGCTTGGTGAGAAACTTTGTAGCAAGAACAAAATCAATCACCACATCCTCCT
Source organism: Quercus gilva (assembly GCA_023621385.1). NCBI lineage: Eukaryota > Viridiplantae > Streptophyta > Magnoliopsida > Fagales > Fagaceae > Quercus > Quercus gilva. The sequence goes on from CM042483.1 coordinate 661,836, forward strand.
CTGTAATGCTAAGGTGTGAACCTTCAACATCCAAGAGGGTAAGGCAGCTCCAAAATTTTGCCAACTCCTCCATCAAACTAGAAAAAAAAAAAAAAAAAAAAAAAAAAAAAAAAAAAAAACTAGAAAGTGTTTCCTCTTTCCCGAAAGAAAAGGAAAACCACAAAACCTTGAAGATAAACTTGTTACCTTAAAGTACAAAATCACCTTCGAAGAAGGGACAACCATTCTACGAGCTAGGAGAAGATGGAGAGGAGCCACCTTTCGCTAGCGAAGAGAAACCCATTTACTTATGGTAAGTAATTAATATACTAGTTATTGGTTTGTGCTTCACACGATTTTTTCTTTAATTTATTAATTGATAAATATTATAAGTAGACACATTATTATTATTGTTATTATTATTATTTGATACAAGATAGAAGTTTTACTTACCCTAATCTAAGTGTATATGTGTGTGAAACTCCTTAATTCCGACCCTTAGCCCCCACACCCCACAAGCATTTATACTTATGGAGTGACCATCACACCAAGGGTGCGCAGTGATATTATTTTATTATATAAACGTTTGTTATTATTTTATGCTGTCCTCTTTTAATTTGTGACTAAATTTGATTACTTTATTTTTTTTCCCCTTTGAAATTATAAATTGTAAATAATAGAATGAGAAAACCAGTTGAGCAATTTTCAATTAACTACTTATATAAACTTAAAGAAAAAAGTGTACATACGGATAGTTAATAACATCAATGACATCAAATTTGCTATTTTTTTTTAAAAAAAAGGTACTTGAAAGCTTATCTATTAAGAACATCAATAAACAATAGAACTTCATCAACTTTAAGAGAACTAGAATCCCACAGTTTCCATGTCTCTCTTTATTACCTGACTTCAGAGTTTGTTTAATTTCTTGATAACTTTCTATATATGAAGAACAATATCAACAAAAACATTAAGATTAACTACTTTCTATTTATATTCTTCGTCCAATACAATAGAAAAATAACTTTAAAAATGAAAAGAAGATTGATCGAATATGGAGAAAGATTAAATAAATTGAAAAAAGAAGAAGGAAAGTTGACAAAAGATATAAACTGACGTCGTACCTTTGTGAGAATACTTTTGTTACAATTGGAATTCATAATATAGTTTGTTATATATAGTGCAATTATCAAGATGAGTAGCTATCAGTTACACAAATGTAAGAAATTGAAGAGTTATGAGTTACAAATGATGATATAATAACCCACAGATTTTTGTTGTTGTATGTAACTATCCATTAACTATACCTCTGGGTTATACAAAACATTAAATTGACAGGGTTATATACCTATTCTTAATTCTGATTGAAATTGCCTCATTTTTTTGCTCAAATTGAAACTCTAGATGTCTAGTTCTTATCAAAATTAACCTCACTCACAAATTCAAAATATTCTGAGAGATATTAACGAAAGAGTGAGTAGAGGTCATTTGTTTGAAAATATTTTTAGCATAAATAACATTAATAGACCCCAAATTACTTTTCAATTAATATTAATAGACCCCAATTACTTCTATTTTAGAATTAATCAATCCTAAATTTACACTAATTAAAAAGATAAATACACAAATTACTCATTGAATAATTAATCAAGTGTGCACAACCTTACTATAAGCCGTAGACATAGCCAATCAAATTATGACGCATCATTAATTTCAAATTGATTATAATTATAAACAATTGGAATTAATTGTTTTTAATCACATATAGTCTGACTTAATTTGTGATAATGCATTCATCAAAATTTACTTTGATGATAACTTTCAATCTAATAGTCTGATTTAGGCTTATGACCAATCAATTTGATCGTTACAATATCAAGATCGTTTTGATAAAACAAAATTAAGGATCTAATGGCCACAAGTAAGATGCTTACCTCCAAGGTGAAATTTCTCTTTTACCCTTCATGTGAGGTTAAATGTGAGTTACAAAATGGGGTGTCAATAATTTAAATTAAAAAAAAAAAAAAATTGATACTTCTTTTCTTTCATTTTTTGGTGTGTAATCATGTGTGGGTGATCAGCAAACCTGAGGGTGATATAATTATATAACATATATATATATATATATATATAACGCAAAGATAGACGTTGAAGTGTTTTCCGGTTTTTTTTTTTGCATCACCCCCCCCCCCCCCCCCCCTCTCTCTCTCCTCTTGAGTGGAAATCTCATTAAAAACACATCTTCCAAAGCAGCTTAGGCTTGTAAAGAGGCAGACATTGCAATTTACAAACAAGCAGCCAACACTGCAACACAACAGTAGCCTAAGTTAACAAGGCTTAAAGATCAAAAAACTGGAAATAGGGACTCTCAAAGACAGCATTAGTATTAATAAGAATTGAGCTAATTTATGCCTTTGTATTCAATTTTTCATGCTTCTGAAGAATATCAATGTGTTTAATCAATATCATAGAAGGGTAGATTGAGCTGAGCTAAAAAAAAAAAAAAAAAAAGAGTAGAAGGGTAGATTGTCAATAAATAATCATGCAGATACTCCAAACAAGTAGGGTGAGAGCTAACTTCTGTTGATTGTCTTTTTCCATTATAAAGGATGTAAAAAATATTGAGTAGTCAATAAATTTGCCTTAGTTTGATGAGTACTGTGGTTGAGACTCTCTATACCAATTAATTTGGATGAACTCAGAAGTGATAAAGTAGAAAATCTTGGTGCCATTGGGTCCCTCCATCATAATTTTTTTTTTGATGTCCCCTCTATCATAATTGCAGCAAACAAACAGAGAACATTGAATAAAACCCAGATGATACAAATCAAAATTTAAGCTTAGTAATAAGACACAGATTTGGCTGAGTCATTCAAACTATTTGTGAAGTGAAGTGGAAAGGAACAGCACTAAAAAGGCAAAAGACATAGGATCCTACAATTAAAACACACATAATCAAGCCCAACCACATTCCCTGAAAAAAAGAAAAAAGAAAAAAAAGAGAGAAAAGACCAGCAGTTCTTAGACCTCACACAAAACCATGTCCCCCCACCACATAAGTACATTTTTGGCTTTTGATTCAGAAACTCATCAGTACTGAAAGCTCAACCATCTGCAAAACAAACAAAGTGGAGTTATATTATATTGAAATAGGTTTGAAACAACTGGCTCATGAAAAAATTCGTATTAATAAAAGAAAAGTTGTTTATTGAAATTCAATTACCATTATGGGTTCTGGAACTAAAGATGGGGAAATCATGATGAGAGGAGTTAGGAATGGAAATGGATAGGCGGGTTGTTGAAACTGATGAGCTATTTGATGATTTATCATCCAACTGATCAACCCATGAATCTCTCTCTTTAGGGGGCCATTCATCAAAGAAATGGTGAATGGTCTTCTGGGGTTGGGGTTGTTCTTTCTCCATTAATTTGATATCACTACCCAGAACAAAGAAATGCTGGTCTTCTTCTGATTGTTTTGTGGTGGAATCGCTGAGGCTTTGAAGCTGCAAGTAAGAAGAGTAGTCACTCTGGTTTTGAAAACCAGGGCAACTCCTTTGTTTTGAAGAAGATGTGCTCATTGTCAGTGGTGTGAGTTCCCATGAGTCATCCATGGATAATGGACCGGATAAGCTTCTCATAGTCCCAGATGGCTCTGAGAAGAAAGCATGCTCATCAACCTCCTCTTTCAGCCCATAAATATACCTGTTTCTTCTTCCCAAGGAACAAGAAAATCATAAATAAAGGTACTAATAAATAAGTACCATATATAAATATGTTTTTGAAAGTCATATTAATTCAAGACAAGTACTGTTTCTCAAGACAGTAACACACACACACCTGAAATCAGTGTTCGTCTGGGAGTAAGGGCTAGACTCCAAAAGCAATGGGGTGGTATTGTTGTCACGAGGTGACAAGCCAATACCTGGAGTCCTTGAAGAAGATGTGCGATTATGATAAAGGAAGTGATGGTGAGGAGGGTTACTGTTAGTGTAGTAAGAATGGTGAAGGTGGCTGTGATGGGTATCTGAGGATGACATTGAAGAGAGTGAAGAAAAAGGATTAGGATAATGAGAGGTTGGGGTTAGTGCAGCGGAGTGGTTCTTGGTGATTGATGAGATTGTTGAAGTTGATGGGTTTGTTGTTGTTGATGATGATGATGTTGTTGTTGTTGTTTTCAAAACTTCCACAGGCTTTCTTGAACGGTTTTTCCCTCTGTGCATGTGTCTCTCACAGTACTTTGAATCTGGAAATGCCTCTTTTGAGCACCTCCATTTTTTACCATCTGTTCTTCTGCACCTGCCTGGCTCTGGGTCTATCTTCCTCCCCAAACCCATCTGCAAACAATTCCATCCAAGTCCAACTGCACTCAAAACCCCACCTTAATTAATTTGTCACCAATACCACAAAATGCCATTCAACAACTCAAAAAACTGAAAGAAAATAAAAATATATCCAAGAATATATAGTGTAGTTTTTTTTTTTTTTTTTTTTTTTTTTGAGAAACATATATAGTGTAGTTGGTTTACCATGTTGATGAGGTTGGTGAGGGAAGAACTTTGAAGAGAGAGAAGAGTCAAGGCAGCTTCTTTTGATAGTATAGAGGAGATCAGGTGGGATAGGGATGCCTGAAGCCATGTACTTGAAGATTAGAGCTTGGTGTTCAAGCTCTTGCCATTGAGATGCACTGAAGGGAAACCTGTTTCTTCCACTCATCTCTTGTTGAAGAAGAAAAAAAGGAAAAAAAAAAAAAAAGGAACTTTCAAAGAGGAAAAAGAAAAGAACCTCTTCCCTTGTCTTCAGAGTTCACAGGTGCAGTAAAAAAATTAAAAAAAAGGACCAGGTTCTGGAGCAGAGAGAAAAATAGGAGAAGCATCAGAGATGTGTTTGGACTGAGGGGGGTTCTTACTTATTACATTACTAGTAGCAGTACTAGAGGACCTTGGAGTAGAGTAGGTATATTTATTTCAGGGACCATTGGGCTGCAGAATCTTCTGTACATAGATAAAACTAATGGTTCTGATTACAGTGTTGCATGCCATGCTGATGCCACACCTCTCTCTCTCTCTCTCTGCCTGCTCCTATTATGACTGCACCTCTCTGTTGCTTCTGCTTCTGCACCTAAGCTGCCTGTGTGGCAGCTCCTGTCTCTGACATCTCTACGGAAATCCATAAACTAAAGTAACATTACAAAGGTTATTTAATAAACAAAACAAAAGAGAAAATAATTAATATTGGCATTATTATTATTATATGTAAGACTGTAAGAGTTGGTGTCTGAAACCAATGCCTGTTTATCTGAGACAAGGTTGTACGGTTTTAGCTTTTACTGCTACTAACTCTTTTACTTTTTAGTTTTTCTCTGTTCCTTTACCTCACTCCTCCACTTACTATTTGACCTTTTTTTTTGGCTTCTGATATCATAAAAGTAGAACACTTCGTTTTCTTTTCTACATCTGCTTATGTTTTATGTTTTTTTAATTCTTAAAACCGGTTAACAATAACATGATCCATTGATCTCTGTCCTCCTCCACGACACTGCATCATCCATCGATCAAGTAGTAGCTTTGAGCCATATATATGATGATTTGAGATTTGATTCTGTCTTTGTCGATCTACTAGTACTGGTACAACAATCGCTGATCTGCCCATGCTAGGATTATTAGGAGTGAGAATTGAGAACATGGAGAGAGAGGAAAACAGAGAAAAATTATTATTATTGTTGTAAGTTTAAAATTTTCATATCACGTTATGCCCACCAACAGTTGTGAAACAATGTATAATTTTTTTTTAATAACTTAAATTTATTGTAATTTTACCCACAAAATAATAATAATAATTAATTACACCATAATTCCTGGTCCAGGAAAGAAAGAACACTGATTAAAGATCAGAATGTCATCCATTTATATATTAATTTTTTTTTTTTTTTTGAGAATCATATTAATTTGTTTTGTTAAAGAAAGTTGATTTTTCTGTGGCCTACATAATCTACACATTCAACCTGCGTACCTAACTTTACTTTCCCGTTACTGTCTCTTCTTTAATGGGATCTTCATGATCTATGAGACTGACACAACAATACATTGCATAGAAATTAAATGGCATTATTGATTTTTTAGTAGTAGTACACACCAGAAAGTCCGCCTCTCTAAATCTGATTAATCAATGTTGATCAATTTAGTGAAACTAAAGAGACCAAAGTAGACGAACTTGAACTAAAATGGTCCAAATTTGGAACTTGTGGATTTGTCAAACCAAAAAAAAAAAAATTGGTGTAACTTTGTCATATGATTGCTGGGATAGAGTTAAAATGAGAACTTTGGCAGTGCTTCTACTTGGTATCATATATTTTAGTTCACTCTTAAGTCTAGGAAAATGTGGATGGTTGTGATAAGTTCATGGCCAACGTATCACTCTATAGGAATATTAAAATGAGAAGTATTGGAATGAAAAAAAAAAAAAGAGGTTCTAAATGGTGTGGATCTAAATGTTAACTCTTACATCTCCCTCTTTACCTAAAAAATTTACAATTTTTCTTTTTTGGTTGTTAGGTGAAGATCCTCGTTGTTAGTACTTGAAGTTACTGGGATTGATATCTCAGACATTACAACTCTAACTAGTAGTTTAATTTGGGGTTTCTTTGTATGGAGTATGGTTAAAGACATTAGAAATTAGAGCTTCAAACTTGAAAAGTTTTTGTTGAAAGTATCATAAATAAAACTAAAAATTAGCTAAAATGGTATTATAAAGTTTATAAATAATATCGAAAAGTACAATAAAAAGGCTTATAAACGTTAAAAAAAAAAAAAAAAAAGACTTATAAATAAAAACAAAATAAGCTAAATAATAAAAAAAAATACATTTTTCAGGCAATATCAAATGGAATCTAAATCTCAAACTACTCTTGGAGAGTTACTTTGTCAGAGAGTTGTACTAAGGGTGAGAGTAGTCAGTAGTGCACTCTTCCGCACTGTTTCTTTTCCCTCTCCCGGCAAGCTCAAACAAATGCAAACCATTTTTTTTAATTAATAATTTACGTAACCACAATATACTGCATTTTCTTGTATTAATTTAAATTTCTTACTCTTTCAAATTCACTTTTTGGCAGTCATTAAATTATTTCACTCACTTTCACTTTCTGATTAAAAAAGGGGGGGGGGGGGGGGGGTGATAATTATGGTTGAAATAGCGAAACATTACAAAAAATAATATTTCCCTTAAGATTTGTATAAATGCCACATATTCATTTACCCATGCCCTCTCACACTATGATTTTCATAACATAATATTCCATTTATAAAAAATATTTGTATTGAATTAAAAGAGGAAATGACACTCTTCTAAAGTAGTTTGTGAATAAATGATGATAGACACAAAATATGTTTTTAGCTAAAAATATTATTCTTTTTAGTGTTTGGTTACGTTTAGAAGATATTTTGATCATTTTGTAAGTTTTAAAGGTATTTTGGAGGTTTAGGTGGTGTTTTAGTCCTTTTAAGAGTTTCTAGTGTTATTTGGTCCTTTTATAGATTCTAGTGGAATTTGGTAATTTTGGGATTTTATGGGTATTTTGGTCATTCTAGGGGTTATAATGTGTAATTTGATCATTTTGGAGACTTCATGGTTATTTTGGTTATTTTTGGGGTTATTGTGGTCATTTTGCAAGGTATTTTGATCACTTTTAGGGTTTTAGAGGTATTTTGGAGTTTTAAGCAATACCATAGTTATATCAATATTTCAAAGCTAATTTGGCAATTTTAGAGGTTTTTGGTGTGGACACGGTGAAGGGGCTGAATGTAGAAAGCATTTGACCTTAAAATAATAATAATTGCATTTTCTTGGTCAATTGATTTTTTTTTTTTTTTTTTTACGTCAAAACAAACACAACTTAAAAATAAAATATTATCTCCATGAAATTACCACGTGTTTACATGTCCACTATAATTAGGATTAAAAACAAAAATAGGATTTAATATTTCTATTAAAATTTATTTAATCCTTTTAGGGACCAATTAAAATTAACCTATGATAATCTCATGCATGCATGTCTATGATACGGTCAATTAATGATCAACCAATCAAATTTAAGTATTAACAAAACAATGACTTGGGCACTATTTTGAACACAAAAGGAGGTCAACTTTCTTGAAATTATAATACGACCACTTGAGAATTGAGATGTAAAATTTAGGGCTGAGTTCACTTTTAAAATACTGAAAAATGCAAAGTTATTGTTTTACCCTTAATTCTTAAAAAATGAAAGGTAATAAATGGGTTGCAAAATGTGGTATCTACGATAGGATGTCTAGATTTCATAATGTGAGAGCATCCGCAGCCGGAAATTCCATCCTATCCTATTTTACCATCCCAAAAAGTAACTTTATTAATTATAACATACCATTTTTCCATATTCCCAATATCCCAAACTTTTATTGCTTTCCCCAGTTTATTTAAATATTATTTTTTTACTAGCTAGCAACCACCACCACAACCAAAATAGCCACCACCACGCCAGTATATGGAAAGGAAATGCTCTTTCTAGGAAACCAAACAATTCACAAACAACAACAAAACCCAGAACCTTCTTTTATTTTCTTTCATCTTCATACCAAATAAAAATAGAAACAATCCAAGAGTTTCAAACCCAATAAAAAAAAAAGAAAAAAAAGAAAAAGAAAAAAAAAGAAACCCACCACTGATGCTTCATCGGAATCACCATCGGAGCTCCGATTCAAACCCATCGGAGCCCTCACACCGATCCAAACCCAGCCCACCGACCCACCGTCTTCAAAACCCACGGTCTCCATCGTTGTCAAAACCCATACCTCCAAAGAAACCCATCACCGATGCTCGTCGAAATCACTATCGGAGCTTCGATTCAAACCCATCGAAGCCATCAGAGCCCTCATGCCGAGCCATCGGAGTCATTCGATTCCACCGTTAAGGAAGCCACGGGGTCTTGGGTCTGAAGAGAGTAGAGAGCAGAGGAGAAAGAGAGAAGGAAAAGAGAGAAAGAAAGAGAAACAATGAGAAGGAGAGAGAAATTCCCGGGTTAATAAACAGGAAAAATTATTATGTACTCCTGGAGTACCATAAATGCGTATTCCCTCCTCTCACATGAATGGTGGGTCCCACTAATTAAATTCATGGTGGAACCCACTATTTATGTGAGAGGAGGGAGTATGCATTTATGGTACTCCGGGAGTACCTAATAATTTTCCAATAAACAGGGGAGGGAGTATTAAAAAATTATTATTTTTTATACCATTCAGCTACAGTACCATCTTACAAATAAGATGGTACTGTAGCAATATCTCAAAAAAATTTAGCCTTCTCCAGTTTGGCCTTCCAGTTGCTAAGCATTTGTTGGGCTTGTATGCCAAATGTATCTTACATTTGGCATATGAGAAGGCCACTGCTGATGCTCGCATGATCGGTGGGTAAATTATCAATTTTGATAAAACTGGTGCTTTGAGGTACGTGGCAAATTGAACTACGTGCTGTGATATAATGTGGATCAATTGTGTATGTTAATTTGTGTATCAAGTTTTTTCATTAATTTGTATGGATTCAGATGTTTCTCAAAAAAAAGTTTTTTCATTAATTCTTGTTCTTACTTTCTATTTTTTAATAACACAATTGGCAATCTATTAGGAGTGTAAGATTTTGTTATTGGTTCATCAGATACTTGTCAACTTATGAGTAAATAATTTTTGTCATTTTTATCGTTTAAAATAAGAAACGTTGTTTTATTAGCATCATTTTTAATTGTAATTATTTAGCATTTACTTTTATTAGACTTAGACTTAGACTTAACCTTAAAATGAATTGTTAACACAGAAATGTCAAAACATTTTTCAAGTTATGAAATATTGCACTTTAAAGTAAAAATTTTTATAAAATATTGTGCTAAGCAAGTTAATATCCGGCAAAATAATGAATTATTAATAATCTTTGAGGCACTTGCTAGCTAGGCCTATTATATAGGATATTTATCACTTGAATTTTTCTCCTATAATTTCCAAATTATTATTATTATTATTATTTTTTTTTGAGAACCCAAATTAAAATATTGTTGATTTGTGAAAACAGAGAGAAGCCACAATTATTGACGTGACCACTTTATATCGTATAAGATCATGTTAGAATGTTACTCCTTTAACCTATGAGTACGCAACATTTGCCAAATTTAATCCGTTTCATAATGCAAAGTGAATTTGTTTCTCCCAATTTCTAGCATTGTAGTTATAGCGAGGTTGATGCCAAAATCTACACTCTTAAAACCTTATTTTCCACACTATTATTATATTAACTTTTATGCACTTGATTTAACACTATCAAAGTAGTATTTTTGATTGATCATGTAACCTCCATACTCCATAAAAAGGCAGCTGTCATTAAGGATCTGCATTGGCTAACCATGTCAACAGTGTAAGCTAGCAAAATCATGAGAAACAAAATTTGAGAAATCTGGAGAAATAATCTGATATTTGGAATGATAAACATAATTTTAGCCTAGAATTTCGATAATTTAAGTGCAGCTTAAGTATGGAAAGAGCAAGCGAAATGAATTGCAATATATATATATATATATCAAATACAATGTTGGTATTCACAAGTTAGATGGCATGCAGGATTTCTTATCTTTATCTACCTATACTATCTAAATTTTGTCTGCCTATGCTGAGCTAATATTACATCTTAATCCAAAAGCAGGGCTTTATTTAATTATACATTAAAGGTGGGATGGCCGTGGATGAGCTTTGAAGAACAAGAAAATATAGCAGCATTTCACGCCTGGAAAATTTTAACTCATAATATAATTGAAAAATTACACATTACTGAACTTGCGTTCAAGTTACACAGAAAGGTACACAAACTCCAAGCCAACCTTGCATGGTAGAGCACTATTCCTTCTGGATGAAAGAAAGAACAAGATCTGTATGTACAGAAAAGAGTTGTGTGTCCACAAAAAGCTGCTTGCCGTGATAGAGAGGAGGAAAAAAAAATTAGTACGATTTTTAATACTCTCCACAATAAAGATCATTAGGAGTAAGGATTAAAACAAGGTGCAAAAGGTTAAAATCAAATGGTGATTGTCTGCAGTTTATTCCAAACAAGTAATTTAACGAAACCATGATGTGTGCCTTCAAATTAACATCATAAACTCACATGAACATGAATAAGGTTTGGAAAAGATGCCATCAAATATGTCTTTTTAAGATGCAGTCAGATTTTTTTTTTTTTAAATAAATTGGTAAAGTGTCATTTGAATCAAAGGTCGTTTACTCCTTTTTAGATGTTAGCCTCTTTCTTTGGCGAATTCTTGCCCAGGAAAATAAAAATAAAAACTATCTCAAATGGTGAGGAAGGGGGGGGTGGGGACCCTGGCCCAACCTGTTTGCAAGATAACTTCTCAAATAATCTCAATAAGAAATAGAAATGGGTTACACAAACTAGTGTGTAAATAATGTTGGAAACAAAACACACCTTCATAAATGGTCGATCACGACTGGGGAATGAGTCAATGAAACTCTCCTTCAAAAGCAATGATACCTATAAAGTAGAAGGAATTTAGTGTCAGATCTGTTTCAACATATTTTGTAGTTTGCTGAAGTGAATCATGAAGAGATTGTTTGCTATTCAAAATTTTTTGATAATTCAATAATTGAGGGGAGGGGAGATTTGAAACCTGGACATCTCCGTTAGAAACACTAGGAGTTGCCAATTGAGCTACAAGGTTCTTGACGTTTGTTATTCAACATTACAAGTCAAATAATCATGCAATTTCTGCATCTATTTTTGCAAGCTTGCTGCATATGGAAGTCCTTGTGCACCTTCACTTTCATGCTAAACAAAATGGACTTCAGGTGGTACTCTAACCCCTTGCTAATTTCTAAATCTCACTTCTACAAAAAATTATAATCCCTATCCTACTATCTTAGTGCTATCTCTGCCACCGCTTAAATATCTGATCTCGATTAGGAAGATATCGTGAAAGTTTTTCTTGACAAGTAATGATTGCATATATTGCATTGAGTAAAGCCAGTTCTTCCAAAAACGTAGTTATTATGACAGAAATAAAAGAATAATCGATGTTTAAAGATGCCACCAACTAATAGAAAGCAGTCAAATAAAAATTTCCGAACATTCCAATCAGGGAAAAATACAAACCTTATCATCATTGGATTGAACATTTGTAATTGTGTGGGAACGAAGGTTAGAGCAAAGAGAATCCAAGTAAGACCTTAGCACTGCTAGGAAACCCTTTGCTGCTTCGACCTACATATCACAAACATAGATACAAAAACAACAGTGAGCAGACCATCAAATACCCTTTTTATAATTCAATAGTTACAATGAGAGAAGTGATTTGAACTCTAGATGTCTCTATTGGAAATATCAGGAGGTGCCAGCTAGTTGAGTTACAATGGAGAACAAACCATCAAATACCATTGTAACGTCATTCAAGGTAAGAATCTCATCTCAAGTATAAAGAACATGGCGAATTGGTTGTCATTGATATTTGATATAAGAAATAAAATATATTGCTTTGTGTCAATCATGTCACCAACTAACTAAGATGGTTCAATCAAGATAAGAAGTTAATTTTAAAAAGAAGGCAGTTAACCAAAACCTACATTCTCAAAAAATAGAAAATTTTCCCAAAGAATAATTGATTAAGATAATATGGGAATATATACATATTACAACAGGCACAGCAAAAGGAATAAGACAATGGCAATCTTATGGACAAAGTAGTAACAACACAGTCCATTGGGAGGCATTCTGTGAGGCTTGTGACAGGAAAAGATCTTCACTTTGTGCAAGGATGTAAGAGGTCAAATCAGTAAAAGGGTGGAAACCCGCAAACAAAGGGTAATAGTGAGTTTGGCAGTAGCTTTTTGATTAAAGTTGGTTGAAAGTATAACTGTACCTAGAAAAAGTGGGGCTTTAAAAAGCTGCACATAAGCAAGTAAGCTAAAAAGCTAAAAAAAGGAAGCTGTTGGCAAATGCACACATCTATCTTGTACATTTGTTATCGCCATGTGGCCAGTACCGAAAATACCACCAAGAAAACTCACGAATCTCATGTAGCATTAATGGGAAATGCATAAAGCCATTGTTGGAACCATAATGAACTCGTGGCAGAATCAGCTATACCAAATGCAACATCGGCAGTCAACTAGACTCCAGGTGCCTACGGTTCTCATATCACAAAAAAAAGGTTGCTACGGATACGCTCTTCCTAAAGAAATTTACTACGACAACCAAGGGCTTCCTGCTAGCCCAGATATATGTCAATAACACTAAAAGCATGCAAGAATGGAGAACAAGTAGATTTGGCCAGGGGAAGGAGGGTGCAAAGGAACAGTGAGGACCAAACAGATCAGGCAAAAAAGCACACCTGCACTTCTGTGCATTCATACACTGGCCGTTTCTTCCCCAAATAACTTTCTCCAACAAGCTTTGCATGATAAGGACTTAACAAGGAAAATAACTCCCTCTGTTTTGGCAGTTGAGGTATCGACAGTGACTTCACCTAATGCATCAGAGGAATAATTATAAATAAGATAACTTGGTCACAAAGTCTAAGCTAAACAATAGGTCCAAATATATATTACTTACATTATGGAATTAAACAATGCAAAGTGACATAAAAGATTGGCAGCAAACAAACATCACTAAAGGTGATATACAAATTTCATGATGCAAAAGAAAAGCATGCACTTAAATTGACTTTGACCCTTTAAATTTGCTGGCCAATATTACAGTGCCTTTTTCCTTGCATCAGGTTCCATGAGTACTCATGCATCAAACCATTTCAGATTATTTTTAAACTGAAAACCAGAATAAAGTCTCTCCATGCCCATAAATACTAAAGAAGAACATACTCCAGGATCCAAGGGCCTCAAACCTCAAAGCCCAAGGAAAGGATGCTATCCAAATCATGCCCAACGCATATCATAAGCAGGTTGTTATCTTATGGTAAAACCATCCAAGGAGAAATTTTTTTTTTTTTTTGATAGGTGATTTGTCACCATCCAACCTTGAAGTTGCTTGTCAAGCAACTTCAAGGTTCAGATAATTTCTTCTTCTCTTCTCCTCCTCCAAGGAGGAATTATCTGAACCTTGAAGTTGCTTGACAAGCAACAAATGCTATAATTTAAAAGAAACAAAAGACAACAATGAACAGAAAAATATTTATAATCTTCTATAAATCATCTGCCTTGTTCAAGCACAATATTCTTTGGAAAAAATAAAACAGAAAAGAAAGACAAGAAACTTGAAAAGCATCAATCTAACCAAATCAAATTTCTGAAAAAGAAAAAAAATTACACACCTGATTCTTGTTGACATCAAGTAGAATGACATTTGTCAACTTTGACTGAACTTCATTGGTTTTGTTCTTTACACCAACCTGTAGATGAAAATTACTTATAGGAATCAATCAGGTGTCAGCAGTAGTACTAACTAAAAAATTATGTCTAATATAATGGCTGGAATACACATTTTGGATTTATCTCCATCATAAGGACCCTGAAATTTCCCAACAATATAGATGCAGGAGCATCTAAGCCCAAAACAAAGAAGGCCCAATAGTTTATTTTGTCTAGCCCACAGTTATTATAAAACTAGTCTTTTATCACTCTATGTTATGTTTTATTTATTATTATGTCTTTACCATTTTTTTTTTTTTGAAAGTAATAAAAAGTTTTATTAGGAAAAAACAACAGACATCAGGTATACAGGAATTATACTAGATGAACATCTCAGCTAAGCTAGAATAAAAAGTTTTAAAAGGTCGTGCGACTAGCATGGGACTTTTAATAAAGTTGGATGGTTAGGATTTAATTGTTATATGTAAGATAGAGGCCTAGGATTCTAGGGCTACTAAAGGCTATTATAAATAGCCCCTTTTGTGTCATTGTAGGCAGCTTCTTCTTATCTAATTCATAAAAATTACAGATTTTTGTTTTTCTTGAGCTCTTTGAGACTAGCAATTGATATTTGATTGTTCCAACTTCAATCCTATTATCTATTTCTTCGCCTTAATCTTGTTTGTAGTTGGAATTTCCTCTTAAACCCTCCTCCTTCACTAGATCTAAGTTCTCCTCACCATATCAAGTATGCAGCATGCACTTGTACAAAGGAAACGCTGAATAAAAACAACCAAACTTGCACATTTATAGTCTAAAAAACCCATTCCTAATATTATTCAAAGAAGTTAAGTATAATAAGACACATTACAGTGTAACTAATGAATGAACACTTACAATGTAAGGGACAGGTGCATCCAAAAAGTCCAGCATGTCATTTGGTAAAACCTGGATTTTGATGCACACGATTAAGACACAAAGAATAGTTTAATAGAAAAAAAAAAAAGTGTTAAAATAATCCTAAAAATTACAGTTAGCTTGAAAATGTTCAAAGGTCACAAGAAACCTATACCGGCATTAGCAGGCTTTGCCACTGGTAGGGGCGAATTAGAGGGATAATGGACAAAACTGAAGCAGATAAGATTCCCTGTACATCAAAGAATTTCAAAAATCCAATATAATCACCAAAGGTTCTGCTGCATTTTTGAAAACTAATAAAAAACAAATGAAAATCTAAATGATTCAAATATAATCTCAAAGGGTTTTGCAATGAAATACATTAAAGATGACATGTCAAACAAAACATCACAAATGCAACATTTTAAATCTGTATATTCGCCCAACCATTATAGGATAATCATCATGAATAAATATGCAGCCCATAACCATCCTAAATTTTTTGAAAGTGGGACTAAACTAACAATATTGCATTTCTCAGCAAACAAAATAATGTGGTGGAGACTATACATCTTCATGAGATCATTATAAACATGACATGAGGCAAATTACATACCAGATTGGAACAAACAACCACAATCTGCTTTTCCAGCAGAGCTGCTGCAAACAATGTTAAGACCTGCATAGTGCAAAGAAAATCAATACCTATGCTTCAGCCATCATGTATACATTCTAATTACTATTGATTCAATTTGAGATACTGGAAGAAACCACCATTTTACACTGATCCTCACAATCAATATTAAAGATACAGGATATTAGCCACATCGAGAAAACATTGTAACAGAGACTAGAATTGTATACAGGAGACTTCAATGTTCAACGATTCATATTAACATTACACCTTTTTATTTATGACATGGAACCTCACCAAGGGAAGGCCCCTTGGACCGACCCCTAGGGACTAAACCACAGATACACAAATCCACCCGCTAGAACCACGCATCAAGTAATCTAGGGGAACTCCTAGTAGGGATCGACCACAGGATATCTGGGTCTACAACTCTTCTCAAGCCTCCAACCACTAGATTGCACCCTAACGGGTAACATTGCACCTATTATCCATATATATATAGAACAGTGATGAACAATTCCAGATATAAGTTTAAAAGATGAGCAGGACACACAACTACTTGTCAAGCTATGAACACTAAAAACTATCATCCAGCAAAAGTTCAAATATATTAGTTCATAAACACCAATAAAAATCAACAGCAATCAGTAGCAGGGAGCACTAATAATAAATACAAAGCTGGGCATCAACTTACATTCTCAAGTCGTAAGGAGCCACATATGCATGCAATAGCCCATACTGATAATGCAGACGCTTCCTCCTCCACCAAGAGTGCACCATGTGCCTGATAAGAATAGATGACAATAAGATTCATATAACCTATCATGCCTACAATAACATGTAATATTTAAACCCCCCTCCCGCGGCCCTCTTTTTTCCCTGGGCTGGTGGAAAGAAAGTTAACAAAAATATTGCTATAGAAAAAAGTTTAGCTAAAAATCACCACCAGAAAAAGGTTAGGTTAATTCAACTGATCCTACAAAGTTATATATATAATTGAAATAATTTTATTTCAAAAGAGGAAATAGATCAAACACACAAAGTTTTCATCAGAATCTACCTCAGCAAACTCTAGACTTGTACTGCATGATCTCAAATTAATAGTTGAGCCAGCAATATGTAAAACTGTTTCATCTGGTCTATTATATTCCAAAGGATGCAGGTGCTCCAAAGGATGAAACCTAAGTGTTGAACCCCTGGCAGGGCAATGTAACCGGTAATACTCACATATGATCTGCAATGGCCCATGGTTGTTCGCCTGGAAAACCAGGGAAAATTCGTAAATTGTTGAGGAGATCCAGCTACAAGATTAAGAAGCAGACAGCTTAAAAATATTTAAATGGACCTATTTAAAAAAGATGACTTGTTTGAACCTTAGCCCATTCAAGAATATCAACAAGGTCACTGGGATATTCCTGGCCAGAGAAAGAAGCCTCTTCTGTCTCAGTATCGTCTGCATCACTTCTAAAATTTCTATCTTCACTAGGAGAACCCTGAAAACTGCATAAAACAATATTTATATATACATATATGGCATATATAAGCAGCTCACAATCATATGACTGCTTTTTTATTATCAAGGCATGCACATGGCATATAATCATGTAACATCACTTCAAAATTTGTATTCACTATCATTAAAATGGTTTACACACATATAACAGCATTTTTATTACCTACATTTGTCATGAAATAGGCAAGCAACTCTATAAAACAAGGCATTTACATGTCCTCCATTCACCCTAACATCAGATAATTTTTTTCACGTTACTTGTAAATCTGCCGGCACCCTTCAGCCAATTTATAAAAAAAAAAATAATAATAAAAAAATAAATAAATCAAAGGATTATGGAGGGAAGGTAAAGATATTAAAAGAAAAAAAAAAGCATAGCTTCCTGCAGGTTGTAGTCCCCCTTAAAGGAACAAAGCACATACCCTGAATATGATATCGTTCCTATAACATAATATACCAAATGATAGAGATATACCTAGAGGAAGATTCAGAGCTTTCATACTGATAATACCGCAGGAGTGGCAGGACAGCATTCGGCAAACGCCTTTCTACCACTTGCTTGTTTGCTGAGCAATCATCCACATAGATATCACAATCTTCAGGGTTTGCAGTGCTAGACTCTCTTTTCGTTGATACCATCTCAGAATCTAGATCAATAGGAACAACAACATTATCATTGACACCTTTCTTCAACAAGCAAAAGTCTCCCTCAAGCATTTCATGCTCTTCATGATTTGCATCATCTGTAACTCTTTCAAGTTTAGACTCTCTTAAACTTAATTCAGAAATTTCTGCTGTTCCGTGCTGCATGTCCTCCACTCTGTGATTCTGTATTACATCATCTGAATTTTCTTCTAAATTTTCTTCCTCCCTACAATCCTCAAGGAACTCTGGATTTAGAAGACCAATATCTTTTGTTAGCCGTTCCAACCTTTCTTCTGTGAAGATGCTACAGGAAAATAGCAAGAAATGTCAAGATGAGCAATGTTCACATGAAAAAAAAAGAGAGTATATTGTTGGCATTGATTAGTAAAGTGGAAGTACTAAATCAAGTAAAATCTACTCCATCAAAGCATGAATATTAACCAAATTTCTCCTTTCCCCATTTCATAGTGATAAGATGGAGGAGCATATAATGCTCTTTGGTTTCTTCTGGGTTATTTACAGTTGGCATCTTGGAAGCCTTCTTGTTTAATATAGAATAAAATTATCAGAGAGGAATAGGAGGGCTTTCAAAGCCAACAGTCTGGGGTAAGATGTAAAAAGGATTCCACATAGCCTTGTTCTCCTCAGTTTCAATTTATCCTCTTAGAATAGCCTCAGGTATAATCTAGGATAGATGCTTCAGAATATAAATTGTGTTCTTTCCTTATCCTTTTTCCTTTCTCTTAGAGTGGTCTCCGTTGGCATGCTTCATGTGTACTTGGGTTATGCCCTATTCTTGGAAGCTCCTGGTAAAGTTTTGTTGCTTATGACAGTCTCTCCAAAGTGCAAGGGCCACTAGGAGGGAAAAAGGGGGGGGGGGGGGGGGGGGGGGGAGGTCAAACCATGTCATTTCACCTGCAAAACTATATCTCAGTTTCAGGAAACATGTACTGTTTAAAGCCTCCTGATGCAGCAATGGAAAATTGTTATTACTTTGCAAATTTGCCTATTTAATAATTATTTTATGGGGTCCACATGTGAAGTACAATTGAAGTAAAAATCATGTATTTTTAACAGTTTATGTATGAGTCTTTTAGAGATTTAAAAATACATATATATATATTTGAGTTTTTCTTTTATTAGTTATGGTCTACTATTCCCACGAATTAAGGGTATTTTGATAGTTTAGAATCAAGAATTTTCTAAGAGGTTTTAAGTATCTTAAATTTTATTTTCTTTGAGCCCAATTTTGTCTTTTTTTAGGTTTTTCATTTATTAGTGAAACTAGGACCACTAGTACAAGAAAAGGTCCTTTTATATATATATATATATATATTTGTGCTCAAAGGAGGAGTTAAATATAAAATTATTGATTGTTTTGAGCAGAGGCATGTTAGACTTTGAGTGTCCTTTTCTCCCCTTTTTGTTCTCTCTTGTCCTCTTCTTCTTCTCTTGTGGTACTGTAATTTTTTTTTTTTTGATAGGTAAAGAGTAGAGATAACTGTTCATGGGTACAGTTCATACAACCTCTGAACACCATAAAAAAGGCTCTCTTTTCTTCTTCCTTTCAACCCCAAATCAAACCCTTCTTTTACCTATCAAAACCCTAAACCCTACATACTTTCTTCAACCAAATAGCTATCAATTAACTCATCAGCTCACATTTTAATTCCTAACACAACCCCATAACCCTTTCTTCAACAACTCTAAATCCTATTTCCAGGATTCCTCCTAAACTTTAACCCACCACAACCACAAGTGGACAAATTCCCCATTTTGTTCTACGTCGCCTCATATCAATATCACATGTGGTTCCACCTTACAATCAGCAACACGTGCTAATCCAGCTTTTTCTTTTTTCAAATCCATTCACTAAAATTCCTTACGTACATAGCATATTGGATATATGTTTTATATTTATTACTGCAATTTTTAAACCAAAAGTAAGTTGATCAAATAGGTATATAAACACACCTATTCAGTACACCAAAATGCAATTCGAAGAAGGGAAGCCTCGAGAGAATGCAATAACATCTCTTTGTGGTTAATATATGACGACTTAAAGTTGGGCAAGAAGGTTGTTTATCTGAAATCATGGAAAGCAATCCAAAGGGCTTTTGTACAAGTTCTTCAACTAACACACAGCATCCATACATTGTTGAATCATCAGCAACCTATTAAAAAAATGCACAGGTATGCATTAGTTATAAAACAAAAAAGAAATGGATCACATAATTCAACTGGAAGGAAAATAGAAAAACATGTCATGCAAATAATCTAAATCTATTAAAGTAAAACAGAGATTATAGCTCAAATAGGCCACATAAGCAGCAAATACAGCAAGTATTTAAATGCATACCCCTACCAGAGGTAATAAAAACTAAAAACTAACAGTACATAATTGTCTCAGTTCTTGCTTGTCTTCAAAGAATTCTTCCTCCTTGGGCATGAAACACAACTCCAAACGATCTTTAAGTGACATAACTCAATATACCAATTCATTACAAAATGAGAAACTTCAAACATACTTTCTTAGTAAATTAATAGTTATTTCCCAAAATATCAGCCAACACTTGAATTCTGTGTCTCTATCTCTAGCATCAAATATGGAATTTCTTGGGGAGGCTGGTGTTCAGATACTGTTGGGGGTCCTTATGGAATGCGCCCAAGAAAAAATCAGAAACAGATAGGCCAGATTTGCTAGATTTGTTTGGTTTGACGTACAAGATAGAACCGGAACTCGTTTTCGGTATTATCTTTGGTGTGGTAATACAACATTTAAGGATAGGTATCCAGAGTTATTCATAATTGCTAGGAATAGATATGCAATGGTGACAGATTACATGGAAGTCATATGACCGTATTTATTGGAACCCTTTATTTCTTAGAGTGGTACAAGCTTGGGAATAAAAATCTATGGCTCAATTCTTGGATGATGTATAAGCTATTAGAGTTTTTCAAGAGGGAGACAACAAGGTGGTTTTGTCCCTTTCAAAAGCCATGATTTTCTAGTCAAAAGTTGGTACAAGGCCTAGGGGTGGGGGGTGATAGCCCATTTTCATGTAGAAGAATATGGAAAGTCTGAGCTCTACCAAGAGTGTTTTTCTTAATTAATTGGACCAGTGTTATGGGTATTCATAACGACTGATAATTTAAGAAAGCAGGGCATAATTATTACTGATTGGTGTTGCGTGTGTAAGTCAAATGGAGGAGTCTGTCAATCATATGTTTCTAAATTGTAATGTTGCTTGGGAATTGTAGACTCTTGTTCTCTGCAAGTTTAGGGTGAGTGGACTACGCCAAGCTCAATGATTGAACTATGGTATGTTGGAAAGGGCATTCCAGCAATTCCTTTATGTTCAAAGTGGGGCATTTGGGAAGAAAGGAATGCATGCACTTCTGAAGGAAATTAGATATCAGTAGTTTTTGGAGGTGAGGTATGATTGGGAGTCAGCTGCTAGCTCATCTTCTTCTACAAATTTTTTAGAGCTCCAAGATAGATCGATTTTAGGTATTAGTTTTTTTGTTTTCCCATTTTTAGTTCTTCCTTTGTATACAACCCATGTAGTAGGATTACATGCACATTTTATTTGAAATTTATTTACTTATAAATAACATTTGGTGAATCTAGCAGGTTGTTACACCTAGAAAATCTGGGGCAGAATCTCAAAACCTATGGCGATTGCAACCTGGTCCACTTAATTGGAGCACACATGATCTTGGCATAAAAGATTAATGAGAACTCAAATATTCTCTACTGAATTGATGGCTCCTCAAATGATAACACCCTTTTCTCCAAATTGGGCTACAGCTCCTTTGGAACCTTCAGAGGGGTTTCAGAACTCATCTACATTCAATACTCATTAGATTTTTTTTTTTTTTTTTTTTTTTTTAAGAAATAATTACAACATGCTGCTAACCCCGCAGCTCGAACCCTTTCCCCCCTAGACCCCCAAGCACTTTGTACATAGGGAGGTGTCAATTCAGCTACAAGGCCTTTGGCAATACTCATTAGATTGATCAATTCTTAAAAAACATACTCATTAATTGGGTAATTCTTTGAGAAATTATGGACAATACTGGGCAAAGTTTTTGGTTGATTGTAAACAACTACCAAAGTGTGATGCATGTCAAAACAAACAGATTTTGAAGTTTTAGCACTAAAATAGAGTATGTATGGGTATGTGACAAAGGGACGGCGTTCAGCACTCAATTGGGGTTCACCATCAATGCAGTAATTGAAGATGGACAAAACTGCTATTGTTTGAATTATCAACTACCGTTCTCATAATTGTATAAGCTATGCTAAAAAGTAACTTAAAGCGAAATCAAGTTTAATAATCATCAAAGAACCACACTAGATGACAAATATATATATATATATATTCTACAACTACAGAAAAATATAGCTATCCAGGCAGAATTCTAAACCATAGAATTAAAACGCCCTATACATCAAGATCAGTATCGTTATTTGAAGTAGCTAGAAACCTGTCTCATCCCAAGAACAAGCAGAAATTTACAGGTCAAACAACAGGTTTCATAAGGTAACAGAGTAATAGAATTCTTGTTATGGAAAGGCAAACAATACATTTACAAGAAGATGAAAACAAAGTGGCATAACATTCCGTATCTTACCTGTAACCGGAATACAAAGGAGAGGTCACTTTGTTTAAAGTGTTCCTGTAGTATAAGCAATGAAATAGAGGATCAAACTTCTCCTCAGTTATAATGGAAGCTATTAAGACTACAAAATTGTAAGGAAAAAACATTAAACTTGGTAAACATAAATTATTAAAAGGAACAAGAAAATAACTTGAACTAGCTGAAGATTAAGGAATTCTCATGATGGTAAGCTGTCACATCATATAGTAAAGTACCTGCCCAAGAAGAATTTCATTCAACTCACTCATGGAAGGAGTTCTATCGATAGCATGAACCTGAAATCACATATCTCCAAGTTTTAGAAACACCATGTAAAAGCTCACACTACTCTATGAACAAACAAAAAGAAAATATACTTTGAGTACTAAAATACACGAACAAAGAAACAAAATCAGTGACTAAACTCTCAAACATCAAACCAGTTAAGTACATAAACATATAGATATTTAACTTCTTAAAAACATCAAGAAACGTGCTCACATGAAGTTTCAGTTGTACCAAAATTCTACTCTTACATAAACTGCATGAGTGTACTAGTCACCACAGTTGAAGACAATATTTTCTTGTTGTTGACAATAATACACAACCTCTTTTTCATTTTCAGGTTTTATATCAAAGAGAAAAAATAGGCTAGAAATCCCCCCCCCCCCCCCCCCCCCCACAAGTCCATCACTCCCATGGCTGGAACTAAGACCAAGAACTGCTCCTTATTAAAGGGTGGGGGTAACACTTGCCTGCAAGGGTCAGTAAGATGGCAACTGAATGGACTCACAACTCACAAGAGGATTTTTGTTGTGTCAGTAAGATGGCAACTAAATAAACGTCACCCGTAGCTACATTTTATGAATCCTTAACAGCTAAATAACTAGAAGTCATGAGCAAATAAAAAACATAGTTCCTAACTTTCAAATACACAAACTGTTCATTCAATAAATAGACCCATCAAGCATACGCCCAACCTCCAGGCCTCCAGGGAAGCAAAATGAAAGAAGATCTTTGTATTTAAGAGGCAGCTGCTTTTCTGGAGGGTAAACAAATAAGACCTGAAAATAGAAAAAAAACATATGTATATATCATATCAAATTCTTAAACAAAGATCCAAATGTAAATGAATTAAATATTTCTCAAGAATAATGCCCAACCTGAGGTTCAATGTTTGGTTCTACACGTGATTGATTCTGAGAACTTAGTGCACTTCGCAATCTTCCAGAACCTTCAGACTTTCTGGCAATGAATTGCCTATGAAGTGCTTGAATATCACAGTTAGGATGAAGCCCGACAACTACCATGCTCTCAAAAAGCCTTGTTGGCTCCTTTAAAGACCTATGATCCTGCACACTTGAATAGGAGAGATGTTACAGAAACACTGCAGACAGTTTTTCATTTTTAATAGTAAATGTCTGATGATTAAAGGATACAAAGCACATAAAGCAAACACCAACAATGGCCTTTATCAGTCATCATACTGCTATAATTAAATAACAAGCAGGATGGAATAACTATATAAACTCAAACTTGGAAAACACTTCAGTGACAGCCTGTTGAACTTCCTCCATGGAGAATTTGGAGGAGTCCACTGAAACAAAATAGCATACCAAGTATTGTAGCTGACAGCTTGCCCATAGCCGCTTCTGGCTAGTCAGAACTTCCGGATTGTAATTTGCACTTTTCACTGCAGGAGGCTGTGAGAATCCTTTTAGCACTCTTGTGAATTGACGCTGCAGTTTTTCAATTGGGCTACCCCCAGAATCATCTTTTGATGAAAACACCACAGATGGCCGAGGTGAACGAGAAGCAGTGGCAGCAGCAGCTGCCGCAGCAACAGCTCTTGCAACATCTTCCCTTGTCTGCATGAAGAATGAAGCACCCCAACCCGGACTACCTGTCTCTTCACTATTAGTCATCCTAAAGATTTCCCTCCACCTACAAACACAATAATCCAAGTCTGAGACACACAAAATCACTAGCTAGATTACTTATCAAAAAAAATAAATAAATAAATTACTAGCTAAATTAAAAAGTAAATATTTGCAAAAATACAAAGCTTGCTTTGATATTCAAGATATTAATCTAACCCCCAGAACTAGAAGCCACTAGCCAAATAGTTTGCCTAGCAACAAACAACAGTGGTAACAACTCTGAGAAGAGATTTTCGCATGACTGAAATTCTAAAGCAATTATTAAATTGACCCTTTATTTTAAGACAGTATAGAGCATAGAAATGAAAGGTAATTCATGATTTTACTCATGAAGACACTTTAGAACTGCTAAAGAAACACTTTCTTTTTT
Source organism: Quercus gilva (assembly GCA_023621385.1). NCBI lineage: Eukaryota > Viridiplantae > Streptophyta > Magnoliopsida > Fagales > Fagaceae > Quercus > Quercus gilva. Next base: position 686,842 of record CM042483.1, read on the forward strand.
TTCTTTTTTTCTTTTTTTAAACCTTCCCAGAAATTCCCAATACAGGTTTCGATTGTGATTTCATTGGCAAATGGAAAAAAAATACTTGTTTCACGGAGGTCTGGGATCCAAACACAGTAGGTGCATGTGTAAGTCACCAATAAAATGTTGTAACCACTAACCAGTGCACAAAACTCTCACTTTTGTGGAGTCCGATATAGGTGATTGGTAATGGTAGGCAACCTTACCTGGAGAGATTGATTCCGGGATGTGTAAGTGTAACTCACCAATAAATTTGTTTTCCTGCTCCCAAAGTTTTTGGACAAAGTCTATGTTGTTGTATAAGTGAAATTGTCCGTAAAATAAACTAACCGTGTACACAATTCCTTCTAGTTCAACTCCATAAGTGAGTGTTTGGGTGAGTATATATACATAGATACAGACCCATGCGTATTTAGAAAGAGTTTCCTCAAAAGCTTCTGATTAAGCTATTAATAAAGATGCAAGCTTGTAAACCAATTCAACAGCTTTTTGAAAGAAAAAAAGAGATTAAACTAAGGTTATTGTTCGATCAGTTAATTTCCTTTCATTCAACTCTGACAGTTACACCAAGCTCAGAAAAATCAAAAGGGCAAATCCCCAAAAATAATATAAAAAAATAAACCTACAAATTTCACCGCCTATCAGACATGTATTTCATAACTAAATCAATTCAACAACTTTTAACCACAGAATCAATCTAACCCACAAGCATTAATTATCATTTCAAACACAGCACCAAAGAAAAAGGAGTGTTCAACATCACAAAATTGAATGAAACACATAAAGAAAAGAGAGCTATCAGTAAAGAAAAAACAGAACTGAAACCAAACTCACCTTTCAAATAACCGATAATCACACACACACACACAGAAAAGAAGAAGAAGAAGAAGAAGAAGATGGAAGTTTAGGCGGCCATAGCAGAGCTCTGTTTCTGTAAAAGGACCTCAAAGAGAGAGAAGAAGGATTTGTGATAAAAATAAATTAATTAGCTTAATTAATAATGGAAGTTTTTCCACAGAAGAAATAATAATGTATTTAATGTGTTCGAGAAAATGTGTGAAAGAGAGAAAGATAGGACCCCTCTAGTCTCTGGTATACGTCGAAACTGCAAAAATATAAGAAAGGAAAGAGAGAGAGAGAGAGGAGAGGCCGGTCAGTTTCTTCTTTGTTGTGTTGTGTTGTGTCCGTGTTTTTATCTTCACATAACTGCATTTTCCTACATAAGCATCCAATGACTTCCTTTTTCTCTCTTCTTTTTTTAAGTTGATTTTTTTTTTCTTATTTGGACAGTGTTTTTTTTTTTTTTTTTTTGTAATGTCGTATCTAACTACTTGAAAATGATTTTCTTTGGGGGTTTTATTTGATAAATAAATAATTTATCTTTAATCATTTGGGGGTTTTATTTGATAAATAAATAATTTATCTTTTAAATAAGTCATATAACTAAAGTACATATAATGATATATCTTATTTGTTTTGTTTATTTGAAAATTTGAGTTACGTAATTTCTAATCCATGTAATGTGCTGAAATTTTAATTACACAAATATTTATATTGATTTATATATTTAATTAATAAATATTAATAAATAAAGTAAAACTTTGGCTAATTGTATATGTTATTTCTTTTTTTTCTTTTTTTAATTCTAATTTAACCATGTTACAGCTTTTCTACAAATTCCTAGTGCATATTTTAATATAATATCAAAATAAAATAAAATTTACACCTACAAATTTGGTCAAAAATAATTTTGATCCTTTAAGTTTAAAATTAATCACTTTAGTCTGGAAATTTTGTTCAAAAATTATTTTGGTCCTTAAAGTTTGAAGTTGGTCATTTTAGTCCATTAATTTTGCGCAAAAATCATTTTAATCATTTAAAGACTTACTTAGTTCAGTAACTTTGTCTAAAAATCACTCAAAACTACCAACTTATAGGATTAAAATGATTTTCAAGTAAAGTTACTCGACTAAAATGATCATTTTCAAAATTAAATGACTAAAATGATTTTGAGATAAAGCTATTAAACTAAAATGACCAATTTCAAACTTAAGGGATTAAAATGATTTTTTAGCAAAGTTCACAGTGAAAATTGCATTTTTGCCTAAAATTTATTGTATTTTTCAATAATTAGCAACTAGTTATTTATAATTCTAAAAACCAAATTGAAAAACACATTAAGAGGATAACATGGGAAAAAATTATGTTTTTGAAAAGCTTACATGTCAATATTATAAGAATTTATATAATTGCATAAGATATAGATACATAAATTTCTTATAAACATATATATATATATATATATATGTGTGTGTGTAAATAATGTTAATTTCAAAATATAATAATTTTTATTTCAATAACAATGTATTAAATGATATTTTTTGAAAATGATAAACGTTTATTATATTTATTTTAAAAAAATATGATAGAATATATATATATATATATAGCGTTTCGGTGATTCATCCAACTTAAGTGACTTTTCCTTCTCAAAAAAAAAAAAATATATTACTTAAGTGACTTTGAAAAAAAAATTATAATTTAAGTTTTTTTTAGTAAATAGATAACAAGAATAGAAATATAAAATTCAAACATCATAAAAGATGTTACTTTCAATTAATTACTTCAAAACTCAAACCATAAACACACTGTATCTTACATTTTCCATTAAATGCAACCATCTAGTTATATGGTCATAACTCACATCTAAAAATTAGATTTTTCAAGTTGCACAAAGCCGCAAAGTAAAAAAAAAAAAAAAAAACCCAAAATCTTCTTTGCACAAAAAAGAAAAAACAGAATCATGAATTTACGAGATTTGGATATATTAAAACGTTTCTTTAAGATCGGCTTTTTCCCTGATACTCAGGGCGTGCCTTGCGCCGCTCTTCGAAATGCACGAAACGGTGAGGAACTTTCTTTGGGTGTTAATATTTGCACCCCGTTTCTAGGTATACACGGCCTCTGATTTTGACACTTGGCAAAAAGATCTAGAGGGATAGCCTTTTCTTTTAGTCCATGCCACGTGTTCGTACTGAATTCTTTTCAGAAATTTTCTTTTTTATGATTGGTCTACGGTCAAAGAATAATGAAAGAGTTTTCCTTCTTTCCCTTTTTTTTTTTTCATGCTCTTTATGATTTTTTTTTTTTAATTTGTGTGGGGATGGTATGATGTGGTATGATGAGATGATGGGACCAAAAATGTGGCCTTTTTTCCACTATGTGTTGTAGAGATGAAGGGCCCACTAAGAGTTGGATGAAGATTAAAGTTTTATGGGTAACATCATTGACATTATAGGGCAATAGGACCACGTGGGGTTCCCTCCCTAGCCCCTAAGGCCCTAGCAGTACTATATGGATATGATTTTTTTCCTATATTATAGGTTATAGCATTGAGTATCCAAACTCACCTAACCAAAAAAATAGAAAGCAACCAAGGGGTATCCTAATTATAGATAAAGAGATTTTTTAATATTGCATTGCCTCCTTGAATCATAGATGCTCTACAGCCTCTATTGTTTCTTCAACTACAAAATACAAAAGAGATAAAAGTTGGATAAACTCTTGGTTTTGGTGGTTTATTTGTTATAAAGGTAATATTGAGAAAGGTTGCATAAATCATAAATGGTTGGTTTGGTTGTTTATTTGCTAGATAAAAGTAATATTGTATCCAAATTAAAAAAAAAAAAAAAACTTTTAAAATTTATGGATAAAAAAAAAAAACATTTGGTCTTATTAACATGTGTCTTTAGACATTTGTTAATAAACCATTTAAAAAGTTTTAATACTGTTATTATGAGAAATATAATAAGTTATCAAAAAATCAATTATTCTTTTATTTTTTTATAAAAAAAAATTTTAAATCAATATTCTTAAGGTATCTGTTAACTTTTCTCATAAACAAAACGAGAGGAGAAAAATACTGAACCAAGCTAAAGAGGCTAATGCCTTAATGGGATTATTCCTTAACCTCCCAAATAATTGCCTTTTTAATTATAATTTTCTTAAAATTAAGTAGACAACAGTCAAATGACAATGTAATTCCACTTATGACTTAAAAGTATCATCCCGCTGACTTTGTGGCCTTTGACCTATTTTCGCAGCCTATGTGCAAATTTCTTTGCATGTTTTTTTTTTTTAAGAACATCCTTACATGTAATTTTCACAGAAGAGTACAATGAAAACGTATGAATCTTGCACTCAAAATAAATAATCTGAGTGATATATATATATATATATATATATGGTAGCGTTTCCATAAATTTTTTCTAGGGCATCATTCAAATTCATGTTTAAGAAGTTAATAATTTTCTTAAAAAAAAGAAGAAGAAGAAGAAGAAGAAAAAGTTAATAATGATCTTTGTGTAAATAATATTTTTTTAATTTCATCTTGATCATTAGGATAATAAGATAAGATATTTTCTCATAACCCACTGTCTAAATGAAGAATTTTCAAGTTAACACAAGTTCTCTTACAATATGAATCTTGAATAGGAAATGAATCTTGCGATACACGTGATTTTCCTTGTCACAAAGTCCATAGTACTAGGAAGATAATAAAGTATAAATTATAAGTCCAATGGGCAAATTGTTTCTTAATATAACGAAGAAGTCAATTATTGTTGTTAAGATTACATATTGGAGATCTTTCTCAAAAATAAAAAATTTACATATTGGAGATCAGCTATTGTCTCTTACTATATATAATTAAGTTATTAATTATTGTTACTAAGATTAATTATTGTTGTTAAGTGAACTTTCATTATTATTACCTAGAATACTTTAATTTATTATTTATTAGTTTTTTGTCTATACTTTTTTCAATATTTTTATTTAACAATTCAACTCAACTTTGACAACTTTATGGTCTTTGTAATTCATTAAAATGAATTTTTATTGTGTCTTTTGCATTACTCTATTAAGAATTCAACACAATAATATCTCAAAACCTCACAGGTACACTCTCTGACTTGGTCAAGGAGTATTAGGCCAAGCACTCCATTTGGCCAAGGAAACTTTTCGGAGTACTATCTCAGACCCTCATAGGTAAGGGTGGCAATTTGTGTTTGCGGATCGAGTTCATGTCATGTTGAGCCATGAGTATTCAGCTATATGGGTTAACCCAAACTCAACCTATTTAATAAACGCGTCAAGAATTCTCAACCCTTACTCGGTTTGTTTACTAAACAGGTCAACCTAACATAACACGTTTAATTAACCCGGTTACTTAACAAGTCATGTAAAAGTCAATACAAATGACCCATTTAATAAATTTTTTTTTATTAGGTCATGCATGACCTTAATAACTTGTTATTAATTTCTATATATCTAAAATTAAAATACAATTGCAACCATAAATTAAGCAATAATAACAAAATAATAAATAAATAAAAAGTCAATACCTTTATAAGCTAAACGGGTCAAAAAAATTCGTATGTTGAACACGAACATGACACATTTATTAAATGGATCAGCCGTGTTGACCAAAATATAACTTGAACCAATTTAGCCTCAACACATGGCCTATTTATAAACGGGTAGTTGTGTCGGGGTCACAAGTCGTATCAGATTTTGCCACCCCTACTCATAGGTACACTTTCTGACTTGACCGAGGAGCATTAGGCCAAGGACTCCCTTTGGCTGAGGATCATTAGGCCAAGGACTCCCTTTGACACTCTCAAGTACACACTTTTTGACCCTCTCAAGTACACACTTTCATCCTTTCAGGTACCTTCTCTCGAGAACACCCTCCCGATAACTCATAATGTACTTTGCTTTTCCAAAGCCTCCTTTAATTAACAAATTTATTGTAGGAAAGTCAACCAAATTAGATTTGAACCCACTACGACACTTTAGGATTAGCATAAGGTAAAATTTAGATACAATTCATTAAAATATTCAATTAAGTTCAAATATATAGTTATATTATTTGTATTTTAATGGTCAGTGTAACTATGTGTTTGAACCTAATGTATTGGATATACCTCAATTTTGTATATTTGGGTAAAAGTCGAACATATTAATGCAGAGATAAGAAGTTCCTGCCACTAACAAAAAAATTGTTATCAATTATAAAAGAGAGAGTCGTGTTGATGCATATACAATGTTTACATAAATTCCTACTCATGAAAAAAGAACAAACCTATGTTTAAACGCTGGAACAACTAAATTCTAATTGGAGATTTTTAAAGTTGGGTAGTTTAGTTGGAAATCAAAAGCATAAACAGCAACAAGTCAGCTATTTATTGGTAAATGTTGGACTCTTAGAATATGACAATTACAAAAAGTCTAACAAGTAGGGATGCAATATCTTTCAGAATAATTTTTCTAATTATTAATATAGTTTGTTGTTTGTTACATAATAAAAATGGTGTTAATTTTTAAACTAAGGCAAAAGTAATGTAGGTGTCAGTTTTAGACTAAGGCGAAAGTAATATTTCTTTGATCACAACAAATCTTTTATTTACAATCTTTAAGAAAAAAATGTTTCTAGCAATTCTTTGACAATTAACCCACAACAAAAATAATAGTTTTTTTTTCTTTTCATTTTTTTTCATTTTTCCTTGAGAATAAGCCAAAAAAGTAGACGACATTTAACATTTCCTCTTGGCCGGCACAGGCTAGCTGAAGTAAAACACCCAATCACCCATGCCAAAAGTCCAACTTTTGTGTGGACATGGATGATTGATCTAAAAATGAGAGCAATAGCTAGCAGCCAACAAAATGCTGCCCCTCCTTTCATACAGGCACCAACTACCATTACGACTGCCTTGTACCTATTTGACAAAATAATGGGCATCTTCTAAATTTTGATTTTTTTTTAGTTGGATAATTAGGAGAAAGGAAATTAAAACTGGGCCAATGCTCCTCAGCCAGTGGATGGTCAGAAATTTAAAAATATTAAGTGTGAGTTTGGATAGCAAACGAGGTTGGCATTTGCGTTTTTTTTTTTTTTGTCCTGTATACTATTCATGGGACTCACAAATTTTTTAATAAAACAAATATAACTTTAAAATTAGGTCCCACATGCACTATTTATAGTTTAAAAATTATCTTGTTATAGTGTTTTCAGCAATAAGTTTTTAGTTTTCAATAATAACCTGCATTCAAACCAACCCTAAGAAGTATCAGTAAATTGGACTACAAATTTTTTGACAAAGCTAATAGAGATTGAGCTCTAATATCTGAGACATCACAAAAAGATGCTAGAATCAGTGAATATCCATCCCTAAAATCCCAAATTGTATCGTCTAGTGTTTCTGTGATGGAACTCATCCTATATTAGATTTAAGAATTAATGCCACGTTTAATTGACCAAGACCAAGTGGGCGGATATTAATATTATACGAAAGTTTCATTTCCGCCTACCTTTTTTGTCCACTTGCTGAATATGGGCACATGACCGGTCTTTGACTGTGATTAGGATACGGTCAAATTTTATACAATCATAAAGTGGTCATTATTGATGCTTACGGTATACTTATCTTCACAAACTAAGGATGGAAAAATCTTATGGAATTTGTAAAACATTTCGTCTAAGGCCCTCAAGTTTCATGGATTGGTGTTAAGACTTAAGACTTAAGACTTAAGAGCTATAGAGCTAAATCATACTACAATAACTTTCTTTTTAAAAAATATTTATGTAGAGTAAAGGTTTAAATTTTTCATATCTTTACTTGAGATTAAGTCATACTATATAGAGGTTTTTTTTTTTCTTTGCCTATTTTCTAAGATCAATATTTTTTTTTAAATTAATCAAATTGTTTTAAAAATAGACAAAGTTTGGCTACAAACTTGGTTGTAGCATAAAACTACAACTTCCACTTAAAAAAAGTAACTTGTCTACATATTTTGAAAATCAAACCGTTGAATTGCATGTTTTTTATGTTCTTAACATATGTGTAAAATTTCTTACCAATCAGATTTTATTTACTATTTGATCTACAAACTTATTTTTTTATACATAATCTTAGAGTATGGAAACTAAAAATTTAAGTTATTTGGGTAGAGGAGTTTGAGTAATGTTATTTGGGTGTTTTTGATATACGTGTAGGTGAAAATGTATGTGAAAATGTATGTGAAAATGTGTGATAGTGTGTTTAAAATGCTCAAAAGGTTGCTTGAAATGGCCTACCAAACAAGCTATTTCATATCCAATAAAAATATATTGAGTAACTAAGTTTGTTGTCAAACTGTGTTTTTTAAAAATCTACCCCTAATTTTTCTAAAACCCATTTTAGTATTTCTCTTAAAAAAAATGTAACTAATAAGTTGTGATTGTGATGCAGCTCTAGAGAGTGAAATTTTTAACTAATCACAAATTGCCACATCATATTACCAAGTTTACATAGTACATTCAAAAAGGCCAAGTACAAAATATCATGTGTTGTTTAATGGGTATTACTGTCATTATTCAAAGACCAATGGAGATTTCAAAGTGTCGCTGAGTAAAAATTACAAAGAATATTCAAGAGTCAATCACATGTAAATACATTAATATTTTTAATTTAAAGTGACATGTGCAATCTAATTAAATATTTCCATTTCTATATATATATATATATATTAAGCCAAAGTGAAGAGAAATTCAATTAGATTCTCAATTTTCCACGTGTCCAATCTAATTTTTAATTTTTATGCAAAGTGAGTTATCTATACATATATTAGTAGGCAAAATTCAGAGAAAGTTCAATTAGAATTTGAAATAAGTATCTAATTTTGTGCTCTACGTCTAAATTTATGTGGGGACTGCATCATAATTATCCATTTAAGTTTATGCCATGTATCCACTTAAGTTTTTTAATCTCTGTGCCAAGCGAGTTAATAAGTGCAAAATACTAAGAATCTAATATTAATGAACTATAAAATTAAAAAAAAAAAATTACATATACTCAATACAAATCATCACACAACAAAGATTACTACATGTTCAATCTTATTCAAAATTAGGAAAAAAATGATCACAAGTAGTATTAAATTTAGATAAGAATTTTAATATGTAACTAAAAACATTTACTTTAAAAAAAAAATCATTTGACTAATTATTTATATTTTTATGATAAATATTTTGTTTAATTTTAAATGTATCCATACGTATGCACGTGTTATATGCTTTTTTTTATTTATAATAATTTGATTAACTATTTATATTTTTATAATAAAAATTGTGTTTAATTTTAAATGCATTCATGCGTTTGCATGTATTACATGTGTGGGGCCCAAAGATTTGACAACCCTGGCCCACTCCATATCAGGCCCAAGGCTCATGCCGAGGACAATGCAGCGTCCGAAAATAAGCGAGGAAGGCCCAAACTGTCAAGGGGCATCGCCAAGGACGACCATGTTCTCGGCTGGCCGATATTAGAGAAAGGAGCTGTCATCGCCATATTCAAAGTACGCAACTGACACTCTGGCCACATTAATGAGGAATTGACCATTGAACAGTAATGCCTTGGTTACTTCAACTAACAAGAGGACTGAAAAGGCGGCTGATGGGACAAGCCCTCAGACACAAGTTCAAATGATCAACAAGTGGAGGGCAATGATTAGTTGAATAGGATTATATAATGGAATGAACCCTCAGAGAGGTAGGGGTTCAAGGGTTCGGAGTTTAGAGGAATTTGGGACAACTCCTATACTCGTTGGTAATCAGAAAAAGGCTCATCGGACTATGCCGAGGATGAATTTCCCCTTAGAACACTTAGCTAATTCCCATCTGATCCAACTGTTGTAACACTCGCTAATGCCTAGTCCTTCTACCCATTCTCTATAAATTCATTGTATAGGGGCGCTTCTCCGGCCGACGTGGGATTAAGGTGTCAAGCCTTACACTACAAGGTCAGCCCTTGGTGGGGTGAAAATCCTGAACCCCCGCAACGCGTGGGAAAATGCCAGTCCCTACAATTGGCACCGTCTGTGGGAATGGACTTGAGGATTAGCGAATGCGACGGTTGGTGCGGAAGGATCAATAACAACACTTCTTCCAAGTTCAAAAAAAAAAAAAAAAAAAAAAAACAACACAAACAACGGCAACACACTCATTCAGAAGGCAATCATCATAAAGAAATGAAAGATTCGAGAAGTAAAGTAAACGAAACGTGGCTACTTCTTTATTAATTAAAGAAAAGTTACATTGTACAACAAATGCTTAGGCAGACTTGTTCTAAAGCTAACTACGAAGGTAAATGCTTAGGTAAGCTTGTGCTAAAGCTAAAAAAGAAAAGAAAAGCAAAGGGCCTAGGCAGGCTTGTTTTAAAAGCCAAGCCATGCATTGAGGGAGAGGTGGAGACAGGCATGTTTTAAGGCCGTCCACAGCTCCCCAACCAGCATGGGCGGCGTTGGAAGGAGAAGGAAGAAGAGGCCGTGGCACCTGATGGTCCAATCTCAGGGTTCCCCCTAGATTCCCTCCCAGTCCCATGACGACCGGGCGCTGGTGAATCACTACCAGCTTGGAAGGCCGATGGACTCGTGCATAGAGGAGGGACGTTATGTTCCTTTTGGATTCCCCTTCTAACTGCAAAGGGAGTCATCTCTCTGGCTAGGTTGAAAAGAAGAAGGATCTTCGGCCTCTACCTATTTCGCCTCCACTGTGTCGACCAGGATCGGGGTGGCATTCTCGGCTCCTGAAGGGGGCTTAGTTTCTTTGTCCCTGACCTTTTCCAGGACCACTCTATCTTTTCAAGCATAAGTCACTATTTTTGGCAGGGCCCTTGAAAATGCTCAAAAAATGGAGAGCCTTAATCCCCTATTGAACCCAAGTGTTTGTGAAATTTGAAGAAAAGATTACATTAAATTGCCTTATATAGAAGACAGCAGCTAGTGAAAACCAGACTGCGCAGAATCCTAAGGAAGAATTAGCGGAGGTATTAACTCCGCCCAATTTCCAAAGAGCCTGCATGCCGCTGGATCCTCGTAAATCTGCAAGGATATTAATGAGGATGTGCCTCGCGCACCGAAACGCCAAACGCGTTACTCGTATAACCTAAAAGACGCCTCGTAAGTAGAAGTGGCGCGCCGGGTCAAGGAGCCAGACCGAAGAAGGGTCCCCCCTTGACAGAGCAAGCTCAAGGCCGTTATCACTCTAAGGGCAGACTCCCCAACGAAGAGGATGAACTCCCTTACTCCAGGCAGTAAAGGAAGCTCCAAGTACTAGACAAAGCCAAGTTATTGCATGGTCCTCGGACTCAAACCTATGGGGAAACTAGATACTTCAGAAGAACTAAGTACTAGACAGAACCAAGGTATTGCATGGTCCTCAGACTCAAACCTATGAGGAAACTAGTCACTTAAGAATAACTAAGTACTAGACAGAACCAAGGTCTTGCATGGTCCTTGGACTCAAACCTATGGGGAAACTAGATACTTCAGAAGAACTAAGTACTAGACAGAACCAAGGTCTTGCATGGTCCTCGGACTCAAACCTATGGGGAAACTAGATACTTCAAAAGAACTAAGTACTAGACAGAACTAAGGTATTGCATGGTCCTCGGACTCAAACCTATGGAGAAACTAGTCACTCAAGAAGAATTAAGTACTAGACAGAACAAGGTATTGCATGGTCCTCGGACTCAAACCTATGGGGAAACTAGTCACTCAAGAAGAACTAAGTACTAGACAAAATCAAGGTCTTGCATGGTTCTCAGACTCAAACCTATGGAGAAACTAGATACTTCAGAAGAACTAAATACTAGACAGAACCAAGGTATTGCATGGTCCTCGGACTTAAACCTATAGGGAAACTAGATACTTCAGAAGAACTAAGTACTAGACAGAACCAAGGTCTTACATGGTCCTCGGACTCAAACCTATGGGAAAACTAGATACTTCAGAAGAACTAAGTACTAGACAAAACCAAGGTATTGCATGGTCCTCGGACTTAAACCTATGGGAAAACTAGTCACTCAAGAAGAACTAAGTACTAGACAGAACCAAGGTATTACATAGTCCTCGGACTCAAACCTATGGGGAAACTAGATATTTTAGAAGAACTAAATACTAGATAGAACCAAGGTATTGCATAGTTCTCGGACTCAAACCTATGGGGAAACTAGTCACTCAAGAAGAACTAAGTACTAGACAGAACCAAGGTCTTGCATGGTCCTCGGACTCAAACTTATGGGAAAACTAGATACTTCAGAAGAACTAAGTACTAGACAGAACCAAGGTATTGCATGGTCCTTGGACTCAAACCTATAGGGAAACTAGATACTTCAGAAGAACTAAGTACTAGACAGAACCAAGGTATTCCATAGTCCTCAGACTCAAACCTATGGGGAAACTAGGGACTTCAGAAGAACTAAGTACTAGACAGAACCAAGGTATTGCATGGTCCTCGGACCCAAACCTATGGGAAAACTAGATACTTCAGAAGATAAGTATGTGGTCAACTAGAGTGCAATTAAAGTTAGGATTGTGCAAGTAAAAAAAAGATAAGATAATACAAACAGGACGAATAAAAGAAAATAGAATATGCATTTCATTGGATTTTTAAGAGTTACGCAAGACAAAAGTGCCCATTACAATGCTTTAAAAAAAAAGGGGAGAAAGAAAGAAAAAACACATAAACAAAGCGTAGGCGCAATAGAGGATCATCCCTTCAGCTTCCTCTCAATTTCCCCTCTCAAGGGGTTGGGCGGAAGAAGTCTCAGGGTCCTTGCAACTCTCGTTTGGGCCTGCAGCCTGGGGAAGGTTAGCCGAAGGAGATACCTCCTCAACATGAAGGGCCTGGACATCAGCTAGGGGGTTCGCAGCCTCCCCGGATGCATCTGCAGTGGGACTCTTGCTTGTCTTAACGGCCCTAGGAGGATCAGCTTCCTTTGCGGGTTCGTCTGAAGTGGTAGCAGCCGGGGCATCTCCATCAGGAACAGCTTTAACTCCCTAAGGGGTCACCTCGGCCTCGGAGTTGGAAGGAGCAGCCTCACGAATGGCAGGAGAGTAGTACACACTCTCCACCTTCCACAGGTCAGATAAAGCCTCAACATTTACTTGCTTCAAGGCTTCATTCCATAACTAGGAACAGTAAAGCTTGCATACCCCAAGCACTTGAGCTTTAAGGGCGACTTTTGTATCAGCCACCCCTGACTCGTAGGCCTCCTGCGCGGCCTTACCTTTGGACGCCTCAGCCTCGGCCCTGGCAAACTCAGCCTCTTCCTTAGCTTTCAAGGCCTCATCCCTGGCAGACTCAGTAACGCCTCTAGCCCCCTCTGCCTCGAGCACCCTCTTTTCTAGGGTCACGATCTCCTCTTTGGCGACCCTCAGTTGATCCTTTACCTTAAGCAGGCGCTTCATTTGATCATGGGCTTGCCTTTGGGCGCTAGCTAGACCTGACTCGGCGATGTCTCGAGCCTTTTTCATTTCCTCCAACTGTTCCCTCGCCTTTGAGAGATTGGCTTTGGAGACTTTGAGGGTCTGCGTAACGTCTAGCATCTTTTCATGCTCCAGGCTCGTGGCCCTGCTTTGACTACTGGCAACATCCTCCAACCTAAAGGTAGCCTGGATGGCCTGCCAATTAAAATCAATGCACGATGAATAAAAAGCCAAAAGACAGGAAGCCAAGGGAATCACAAGTGATCAAAAAACTTACCATGCCCAAACATTGCTTGAGGCCGAAGAAGACCTCCTTGCTCCTTTGAACCTCCAGCTGGGCCATATCCACGAGGAGCAGCAAGGACCTCCCCAATGCATCAGCCACATGCGCATCCTCATCCCTTCGAGGATTCCTGAGAGAGGTATTGTCCATTAAGGGCTTCCCATGGAGCATGGGGGCAGGGAGCCAAGCCTGGGCCCCGAGCTGGATGGTGACCTGTTTCTCTTGACCTCGGCGCCCAGCCCTCAGCTGCTTTGATGGCTGTCGAGCGTCGTCATCACCCTAGGAAGGATCAGATTCTTCGCCCCTCCTAGGCCTTTTCCTTTGTCTTTCTTCTGCCGAGGACTAGTGGATTGGACCCAGATGGTGAGCTCTGCTTGGGTGGGGGAGGAGGAAGTTTGGGAGGAGACTTCCCTGGCGCACCCTTCCTCGGCTGCCCCTCAATCAAGGCCAGCAGGCTTATCTGAGGTCGTTTCTTGAAACTCATCGTCGACCGAAGAGAAGCTTCCTTGGATAAAAAATCCTCTTCAGCTAAGCTGGGGTCACCTAAATCGCCGGGAGGATCCTCGGGCGAATGGAATTGGTCGAACATGTCAAAATCATCCTCAGACGGACCAGAGTCAGCAACTTCCTCTTCTTTTGGCTCTTCCTCTTCAGCCTCGGCAACTTGAGGTGATGAAGAAGTACCTACCAACGGTACACCCTCAGGAACGGGAGATCCTTCAGGGATCAAAAATCCGTACTCAACCACGGTGATCTTATGCAACCGAGGATCTTCAGCTCGGATCACGTGTTTTGGAGCCGATAACGATTTTTGAATCGGATCGTATCCTAGGATCTCAGGAGCGGCTCTAACTTGGTTGTCGGCTTTATTCACAAAAATCTCTGACCTCAGTACGGTTTGCAAATCTTCTTTGTTAGCCAAGCTAAAGTCACGCTTAAAGGCGTGCGGATCTGCATAAAAGAAAACAAATTCCTGTTAAAAACCAAGCAAAGCAGAGTGCGAAGGCACGAGAAATTAGACCCTCTCCTAATCTGAGTGCCCCATCTGGTGTACCCTCCACTGTTGGATAATGAAGGTCATCGTGCCACTCTCCGGACACAATGAGGAAGTCTTTGTTTAACCCCTTACTGGACTTAGGAAGGCACTGAATGAGCCGGATCCTATCATCCCTCGTCTTCAGGTAATAAGACTTTCCCCTAAGGCGCTGGAGGTTGTCGCACCAATTTACATCGTGGTAGGTTAAGCCCAGCCCCATCTTCTCATTCAGGGCATTCACGCAGCCTAAGATCCTAAAAACATTTATGGCACACTAGGTGGGAGATAAGCCGAAGTGCTTAAGATAATCCCTCATCACTGGCCCCATAGGGATCCTCATACCATCTTCCAGAAAGGCGATTATAGGAATCGCCACCTCACCCTCTTTTCTCCTAACACTCTACTCCCCTTCTCCACAGTACCTCAAACCCACTGTATCAGGGATCTTATAATCAGCCACAAACTTCTTCATCGCCTCCTCAGACTCAACTAACTTCTTAAACCTACCAATCCTAAAAGAACTAACGAGGGGCTCAGGGAAAACGAAGGAAAGAGAAAGAGGAATAAAAGGACAAGGAGCTTAGGCGGGAAAGTACGAACAGGAAAGAGAAGAGAACTTATAGAAATGAGGAAAAGCTCCTCGGACAGGCCTTTTATGTTGAAAGAAGTCGTAAGGTCGATTGGAGGCTTGACCAAGTTCAGCATATGTGCGCAAGAGCTCTTGAATGTAAAAGTGAAGGGGCAAATCGGTTCAATTAGGTATTTATACCCCCAATTAAAAGTAACCGCACGAGCTTTCCCGCCCATTAAGTCAGAAGCAACCCTACCGTCCATTCATCATCACACCGTTGAACGTAGAGGACACAAAGCCGCCAAAATTTAATGAAGGCGCGTTCCAAGTAGACATGGCAAAACATGTGGGTCGGGTCGGGTTTAGGTCGGGTCAATCGGGTTGCGGGTCAAACAGGTTATGGGTCAAAACGAGTCATTTTAAGCGGGTTAAAATCGGGTTCAGGTCAATCGGGTTGTGGGTCGGGTTGGGTCGGGTTGACCCGTATTTTTCACATGAAAATTTTTTATTTATTTATTTATTTAAAGAAAACAACATGTATTTACCATTTGGAAAGTTATGCAACAAATTACTTGATGTGAAATGCATTATTTTGAATTCACCACTTATATCAAGAATGAACTCAGTTAAATTTATTAATACTTATTCAATAATTTTAAAATTATACAAAGCCTAACATTGCTATCTAAAACAAAATAACACAAAGATAAGTAAAACAAATACACAAGTTTTATTTCTACACAGTATCAACATTCCAAAATATAAAACAAAATTACAAATGACTCATTCGATAACTCATTTGATAAAAAATAAAAACATATAAAAAATTTACAATATTAAAAATTAATTTTATAATTTATTATCAATTGTGGTTGACACTCTATTTCAATTTGAGATATACTTTAAAATTTGATTGCTTACTTATTTATACACGGTATCTTTTATGAATATCATATTATTATTAAGTAACACACACTTTAGAAAATATCATAATTTATTTTGAAAAACCGTTTATTTTGGACATAAATTATTAAAAAATAGGTCTAAGTATTCATAATTTATGCTAAGTTGATACTTTAGCTTCACTATTTTCACACTTGTGAATATTTCTCACATATGTTTACAATTTTAAATCTATGTTTTTAACTCTACTGTAACCAGATTATCTTGGCATATACTTTGCTATTTGATATCTAAAAATCTTTACTCATTACAGATTGTTCAATCATTTGTCTTTCAATTAATTTGCATGCAATTATGTAAATGTATCAATTGTTTCCTTAAAGTTCACAATAAATAATTAAACCAATAATGTCTTAGTTTTACTATTTTTTTACCAAAAAAAAAAAGTTTTAAAAAAATGGTTAGGGTTTGGGTTGGGTCGCGGGTCAGGTCGGGTTGACCTGCAAAAAACATGAGTCAGGTCACGGGTCAACCCGTTTTTGTTTCAGGTCAAAAAAATTGGGTTCGAGTCGGGTATTTTTCGGGTCGGGTTGAGTCGGGTCAGAATTTTCTGACCCGTTTTGCCATGTCTAGTTCCAAGTACCGAAACGTCAGGAGCGTTCCCTGAACAGTTAGAAAGATTTTGGTACTGACAGGAGGATAAGATTTGCCAGGACAGGACAAGGACCCGAGGACATCAAAATGCTCCTCCCTGCCCGAGGAGCTAGGCAGCAGAATTTTAAAGGGCTATTGTGGGGCCTAAAGATTTGGCAACCCTAGCCCACTTCATATCAGGCCCAAGGCCCATGCTGAGGACAATGCAGTGTCCGAGGATGAGCGGGGAAGGCCCAAACTGTCAAGGGGCGTCGCCGAGGACGACTATGTCCTCGGCCGACTGATATTGGAGAAAAGAGCTGTCATCGCTACATTAAAAGCACGCAACTGACACTTTGGCCGCATTAATGAGGAATTGACCATTGAACAGTAATGCCTTGGTTACTTCAACTAACAAGAGGACTGGAAAGGCGGCTGATGGCACAAGCCCTTAGACACAAGCTCGGATGATCAACAAGTAGAGGGTGAGGATCAGCTGAATAGGACTATATAATGGAATGAACCCTCAGAGAGGTAGGGGTTCAAAGGTTCGAAGTTTAGAGGGATCTGGGACAACTTCTATACTTGTTAGTAATCAGAAAAGGGCTCATCAGACTATGCTGAGGACGAATTTCCCCTTAGAACACTTAGCTAATTCTCATCTGATCCAACCGTTGTAACACTCGCTAATGCCTAGTCCTTCTACCTACTCTCTATAAATTCATTGTATAGGGGCGCTCTTCTGGCTGACGTGGGATTAAGGTGTCAAGCCTTACACTACAAGGTCAGCCCTTGGTGGGGTGAAAATCCTGAACCCCCATGTCGCGTGGGAAAAGGCCAGTTCCTACAACATGTTAGTTGAATGTAAAAATCAAAGAGTCCAAATCTAATTGGAGTCTAATTTTACACCACGTGTCCATCTAATTTTTGTTACAAGTGAATTATTGGATGCAAAAATTGAAGAATCTAAATTTAATTAAATTCTAAATCATATATATATATATATATATAATGAGAAACCATTACATATTTTAAAAATGTATAGTTTAAAAAATGTGTAAGCTAATACCATATATAAATTTGAATCATGTAATTGTGGTTATTTCTAATTGTACCCATGCATATGCAGAGGGTTACACACTAGTATTACTTAAAATGAAGACACTTCAAATAATTAAATGATGCAGTGTGTCCCTTAAAGAACAAGACTTAAAGCCTCCCCATAAATAAATTAAAAAAAAAAAAAAAAACTTAAACTCTCTCCATTCAAATCATGACACACATCGCCAATCAAAACCAACAATGTGTCATTAACCTTCTTAAGACTCCTATAAATAAAGGCTATTACTAGTATTGTTGGAGAATATTCAGAAGTATCAAAACTCTATTGGTTTTAAGTTTCAAAACCTTCAAGAACTTCAACTATCGAAACTCTGTCAAATTCAAGTTTCAAAACTTCTAAGAACTTTTACATTATCTTCAAATATAAAAAATGTTCATCCCTTTAAGTTTTAAAGTTCTTTTGGAATAAAGTTCCAAAATCTCCAAGAACTTCAAAAATTTATACCTTAAAAGCTATGTTAGATCAATATTCAAAACTTTGAAGAACTTCTACATCAAGATCTTCGAATACGAAGAACATCCATTCAATGTCTTCGAGTTTTGTTGGAATCAAGTTCCAAGAGCTCCAAAAACTCCAATTACTCTAGTCCTTCAAAGTTTCATCATTTCAAGCTCTAAAACCCCGAAAAACTTTCCCCACTAACCTTTGAGGATGAAGAACATTCAAAGAATACACAAAGAACACGAAGAACAAGAAGTCTCTAACGAGCATACAATTAGATATTCATCACAGTTCCATTGCAAAGACCTTTTAATCCATCTTCCAATCAATGTGGAGGCCAATTGTATTCGAATCAAGACTACATCGACATAATTCTTGAATCAAAGATTTTTCAAGGAAATTGAATAAAAGATTTATTTTATTGCAATAGAATCTAAATACAAAGAATTGTACCTACTCATTCATAAATACAAATTTCAATTATTTGATGCTTGAAAATTTGTGTTTACAACAACATTGGTCAGAAACATTAAGTGTCCATTTGAGAATAGTGTCGGGGGCGAAAAAGTTTTTCCTTCCGACAAATAATATTTGTTTTGGGTTGGGGGCCTAAATCGAAACTCAATGATGAGCTTGATGTACGGCCCAAAGGCTATCAATAAAGATCCAAAGAATTTACTGTATTTTATGCCTTAAGCCTAGATTGAGACTGACAAGAATGGCCCATAAACAATCTCTACAGCAGATACATTAGCATGGTTAAAAAACATACTGTAAGAAATAGCCTAGCAGTAAAATGTTTTTGCAGAAAATAGCCCAGCAGTAAAGTGTTTCTACAGTAAACAAGCCCAGCGGTAAAATGTCCCAGCGGTAAAGTAAGATAAAACATGATAAACTTTTAGCTGTTAGCTATTTCACAAATTAAGAAAAATATTTGCATTCTCAAACTCATCATTCGTTAGCTCTAAAGAAGAGTCTTCTAATATAACAATATGAAGGAAAAATTCTATAGTTACAATTACATCATAACCAATAGTAAATGAATAAGTAAATATCATGGGTTCCATAATAACAAATAATGAAAAAAATTTAGTGTGAGATGAAGGGAGAGAGAGAAAGAGATCCCAGCTAGCATAGCAAGATCATTATGGTGCCAAGACATGCTCGTGAATATAGTGAGTAATGAAGGACATTCCAGGTAGTATGAGTAGTAAGAGAGAGTGTGTATAGTGAAGTAGTTGGGACTTTCTGTTGGAATAGGTAAGTGTTTATGAGTAGAGCTATGGGGAGTGTTTGTGAGCTAGGAGCTGGGGATCTTAGTTTCTAAGCTTGAAACTAAGAACTTAGTGACTTAGGACTTTGCTAGAGCTTGGGGAAGTCTAAAACAGAGAGGCTAAGGAAAAACCTCTTTCTATTAGTGTGTCTCTTCATGTATATTGGTCTCCCCCCTTTAAGTGTTAATGGAGAGTTTCCCTTTATAGTTGAGTTTGAGGGGGTAATTAGCAAATAATCTATACTAAATCTTTCTCAATCTTCATAAAATTCTTAGAGAGTCGTTCTTAGGATTTTGGCTAAAAGTGGTAAGCTCAACTTTTAGAAGGTTCTTGCTGTTTCGGGTAATAACAGCTGGGATTCTGACTTAGCATTAAATGCTGATTGGCCTTGGCTGATGGGATTATAGCATGCATTAGGCTAATGATCTTGGTTATACTGCGGCTAGAATAAGAGCTTTCTAGGGCAGATTGTGTCACCCCAAGCCAGGTGTCAATCTTGGAGCCCTTGCTAGGACTCTGTTGGGATTCCCTTGGTGCCCTCCAAACCACATTTCCCTAAGTTTCCCTATTTGAGATTCATGTGCTTGGTCCATGAACCAGAGAATACACGTTTTTAGTATGAAAATGAATTGATTTCATGTTGTTTTAGGAGCTTTAATGGCCTGGTTATGGCTGCTCTTGGTTCTTGACCGGATGGGTTGGAGAAGAAAGAAGGGACAGCTGGCTAAAGCTTCCCAACTTTCTATCACGTCACTTTCAGCTTTATGTCACATGAGAAATGATGGAATTTCAGCTTATAAAGGAAGGGTTTAACCCCTGATGGACACGTGCCCTCTTTTGACCTAATTGGACAAGTTGGGACTTGATGGGAATGGGCTCTAGCTGTTTAGTTGTGCTGAAATTTGGTTGGTCAACTCACGTGATCTCTAGCTGCTGGGATTTGTGTGTGGGCTTGGCCGAGTTAGCTGGGCTTTGTAGTTGAGCTCCTTTGGGCTTGGTTATCCCTACAAAATGAAAAGTTTTGACATGGGTGATATATATGGGCTTTTGTAATTTAGTTGATTATGGAAAAATAAGCATAATTCCCATAAATTTTGTTGAGAGAAATATTCTTTAGAGGTGGGTAATTTATATTCTATATTTTGCCAAGAAATAGTTTTGGGCTTTGAGCATAGTATTTTGGGCCTTCATAAATAGTTGTCAAAATAATATTTGGGCTTTGTAAAGTAGTTCCAAAATAGTATTTGGGTTTTGTAAAATAAGTACCAAATTAATATTTGGGCTTTGTAAAATAGGTGCCAAATTAATATTTGGGCTTTGTAGGATTTTGTAAAAATATTGCCATGTAGCAACGGGCTTTTTAGAAGTGCTGTATCATAACGGGTTTTTAGAGGTGTTGCATCGTAGCGGTTTTTAGAGGTGTTGCATCGTAGCGGGCTTTAGAGGTGCCGCATCGTAGCAGGCTTTGTAAGAGGGTTTTGTTGGACTTTTTCAGATTTTGCCCACAAGTTAAATGATTTTGGGGTTTTTTTTTTTTTGGGTGGAGATAGCATAATTTTGTGGCTCAATTTTGGTAGCAATATGGTGAGTATTTTTTGTGGAAAACCGAAGTTGGATAATATGTGGGATATAATGGGTAATATTTGTGAGAGGGCCCAAGGCAATTTATTGGGCTTATATAGGGAATATTTATGGGAGCTCAATAACATGGAGAATATTTGGGTAATATATATGAGGAATATTTATGTGGACTTAAAATAGTTTTGGGGCTTGTGTGGGTATTTTTGTGAGTGGACTAATGAAATTAAGACCCGAAAATTTATACATCAACAAACAGTTTATCTAGTTTTTTGCTGAAAATTTTTTGTTGAAAGTGTACTAAAATATACTTGTACCTTAAAAAAATTTTAAAAAGTGAGAAAAATAAAAAAAAAGTGAGAGTTTAAAAAACTGTACATAAAAACTAAAAGCTAAGACCATTGCCAAACAGACTCTAAATACTTTTTCTCCTCAAAGAAATAAGACCGGACTGTCTTCTTTTATCAAACGAGGAAAATATGCGAACTTTCTACCATTTTCCCTTGATTTTTATTATTTTTGAAGAGAATATATGTTAATGGTTGCTTCTATTTTTGAACGACCATTTGTTGGAAACTTGGAGTTGGAATACATCAAGTGGGCTAAAAGCCCAACTTGTCCCATAACAATCATTCCTGCATCTCTGACGTTTCTAATGCTTTTTTTTTTTTTTAGGTAAATGCAGAGGCTTTAACCTCGAGCAATAGGTCACTTACATAACCAGATACCCACTCGCCTAAAAGTGGCGGTGGTACGTTTCCAATGCATTTTTTTTTTCTTTTTTGACTGGACAATTGCGGAGTTAGGACCACCGAGCTGAAGGTAATCAAAGGAATTGGGTGCCGCTAGGCTACAAGGCCAGTGGCACGTTTCTAATGCATTTAAAGCCCAATAAAATATACTGGTTTATAAAGTAAATTTTTTCCTAGGTAGTAATCACTATTTCAATATATAATTACAAGCATGTGATGTGCCTCGGTCATGCCAACCAATGACCTCAAATAGTTAATATAATAAAAGCCTGTCAGCACAAGCCGGCGACGGAGAATGACGATAACTGGAAAAACAAAACATTAAGGCAAGTTGGGTCAGCTTCTTCCTTGGTCCTAGCTAGATTCTGTTCCGGTTCTCAAATCTCAATCCTTCAAAACGGTGGTCCAGTTTCGCATCCAAGAACGATGAGGGGTCAAGGTCAAAGACCTTGCCATAACGTCTTCGCATGGCGTGTTTTTCGAGAATACGGCGTCGCATGGAGCGAGGTGAAGCACCGATAGCACCGCCGTGTATGAGCGTGTCATCGGCCTGGTGGTGCGTCGAGAAGTCGAGGCCGTCTTCTGCGGTGGCGATGGTGAGTTGTTGGGAGAAGCAACTGAGGCGGGGCATGAAGAAGGTGCGTGTGCCGCAGAGGAAAGATATAAAGCAAAGGAAAGTGACCATGGTGAGGCAATAAAGGTTGGATCTCTTGGTATTGAAAGGCAACAAATAGTACAGAGGATTTGGCCAAGCCATTGAAACCAAACTCTAAAAACCCCCCACAAAGAGAGAGAGAGAGAGAGAGAGAGAGAGAGAAGGGGAAGAGGGTGTGGCGTTACGTGTGGGTTGTGTGTATATAATATATTTGGTCCAGAGAGAAGGGGAAGAGTGTGTGGCGTTACGTGTGGGTTGGGTGTATATAATATATATGGTCCAGAGAGAAGGGAAAGAGGGTGAGGGTGTGGCGTTACGTGTGGGTTGTGTGTATATAATATTTACGGTCCATGGAGTTTGGGTCCTTGATGGAAACTTCGGTATTTTCGGAGTTTTCAAGGTGTGGAATTTTAGGTGTTGGTTGGTTTGTCACCAATTCAATTGTTCCCGTGATAAGTTACGTAATCAAACCAAAGAAGAAAGAGAAGTTATGATTAGAATAATAGCACAATCATATCAATTAAAATTTATAAATAAAAGAAAGAAAACATTTTTTTTTTTTTGATAGGAAGAAAGAAAACATTTTATTAGTATATAGAAATTATTTTATTGATTTCTTAGCAATATGAGTAAGTTAACTATCTTACTAAATTAATCAGTTACATGATAAAAATACATTAATTGTAAGTGTAAAACATAATTATGCAAAGCTACATGGCTTAATGTAGTTCATAAAATTTACCATATTAAAACACAAAACTATGATAAATGTTCAAAATATATTATCATAATGTTTAAATGGAGTAGTATTTAAATTTCTTGAAAATTAAGTAATTGAAATAAATTATGATAATCTTAATGTTTTGGTAATAGACTTTTATTTAAACTAAAATATCTTGAGTATGTAACCACTTGTCATGTAGATAAGATAACTAATTGATACAACTACAACTTTTGCACCTCATTTGTTTCGCTGTACATTTAAAAATATTTTTAGATGTTTGGTGTGACATGTAAAAATTTTCAAACACAAATCACTAAAATCAGTGGCTCATTCACCAGAGTACAACCTACCACTAAATATGAGAGAGCTACTGCGTGTTTTTATAGGCAGCCAATAAACATAGCGAAACTACATTGTTGGTCCCTGAAGTTTACCTTATGAGCGCAATTAGTCCCTTAAGTTTCAAATGTGCACTATTGGTCCCTTAAGTTTTAAAAATGAATAGTATTAGTCATTTTGTTAGATGCCGTTAGTAATGTTACTTAGGTGGCTAACAGAAAAGTGATTAGTCATGTTTTTAATGACGTGGCATTTTCTTAATGAAAAAATTAACAAAAATGATCTTACACGTAAAAAACAAATTGACCCTGTCAAAACCCCATTCAGCCATTCCCCATCTGATTCTGAGATGCACAAGAGAGAGAAGGTGGCCTAGTCCTAGATGCCGCTGCAATGCCGCCTCCCTCCACTGAAAATGGTGACCTCCTGCCTCATGCTTCGTCCAAGCAACAGCCACTGCCACGGTAACCTCCTGCTTCACGCCGCTTGCACAGCCTTGCTGGTCCTTCCTCCTCCCATCTCCGGCCGACCCATCTTAGGTATTACGCTTTTTCCTCTCTGCAACCCAGTTAAGCGCAATATGTATGGCCATGTATGAATTTTTTGATTTCTCGAAAATTTTTTTTTGAATTTTTTGTGTTCGTGTTCATGTCAGGTTGGACACTTTTGTGACTAAGTGCATACAAGTTAATATTTTTCCTCTTTTTTTTTTTTTTTTTTTTTTTTTTGAAATTATGAATATGTCATATTATTTTATACAATGTGTTGTGTAGCTTAGAAAATTTCATTTTAGAATAAATCCATACACATTACAACCGCATTTCAGTAATGGTGAACCCTTTATGAATTCATACCATAGGAGGAGATGAACAACATATTGTTTATGTTTAAATCCGTTTTGTGATAAACTCATAAAAGATGGTTTGGCATTTTTTTTGGGTTGTTTTGCTTGGTGGGAAAGTTGAGGAAATTGAAAATAACAGAATTTTTATACTGGAAGTTCAAATAGCGTATAAAACACCAATGAACGTTTAGACCCCAATTACAAAAATACCAACACAAGCTTATAATCAGACAATATATGTGCGGAATATGAAATATAAGCTATATCCAAATTGGTAATACACTTTAAACCATAATTAATTACAAACACAGCAGCAATTAAAAGGTAAAGAGAAATGAAAGAGAGATGCAAACACAAGATAACACGCCGATGTGTTATCGAAGATGAAACCGAAGTACTCGATGAAAAACCTCTCCGTCGCCCTCCAAGCAGTAAATGATCCACTAAAGAAAATAGTTGGGATATATGAATAGCAGAAGACCCTCTAAGACTAATCTACCCAGTGCACCTAAGCCCTCCAAGTTTCTTACTCCAACAGGGTTACGCCGAACCTTGTCTTCTTTAGCTTATCAAAACCCGCGATAAGCCCATTGCATCAACCAAATGAATTGGTCCTCTCTAAACTGCTTCCCAAGCACCAAAACACCTCCTCACTAATATGGGTATGATGAGATAAGGATTTGGCAAATGTACCTCTCAAGGATATGTCAATGGAGAGGGTGAGAGTAGAGGAATTTAGAGAATCAAATGATAAAGATTGTGGATGAGTCAATCTTATTTTTCTCTAGGATTTTTCCCTCAAAATTCTCTCTAGAAGCTCTCTACATTTTGTGGATATAAGGGTATTTATAGTAGAGTGTATGAGGAATGCGAAAAGTCAATTTTCATCCAAATGGGGCATTTTGGCGACTCAACCTCGTGACTAGAATGAGTCGTGAGTTTAAGTCGCAAGCTAACTACCTAGCCAAACTGGAAGTTTTGTCCTGTAGTGCTCCAGCTGTCGTGACCCTTCAGCTCTCCTGCATGCTCCACACATGTGCCATTTTGGCGACTTGCCAGTCGCGAGATCCAGTCACGAGACTCCTTTGATGTGCACACATCTTGAGTTTTCTTCACACTCTCTCACACACTACCCTTACATAAATCCCACCTAAATACAGGGTATCTAATTGCTAAATTACAAGAAAATTTGGCACGGAATAAAGTCAACATATGATTGAATAAATTCAACCTTACAATCTCCCCTTTTAGCTATTCTGTAACAAAACCCTAAAACAGACTCTAGACTTAACATATGAGTTGGGAATAGTTGTCAAAACTCATTCACACCTAACTCTAGAAACTGTGAAGCTCTTGAACCATACGAACAAGTTTTTCCTGAAAACAATAACGCAATGAGTTCAATGCAAAGTATTATTTGCATGTCCAACACTTAACCGATACAAAAACACAAAGTAGTTGTATCAAGGATATAAAATCCAACAAGGGCACATGAGTGAAGTACTAAAGAAAATGCATAACATTAACTAAAAGTACTGAGCTACAAAGCAAAGGTACATAATAAATCATAGTTTAAACAGCTACCAATTCAAGAATTCACAACACACCATAATTGAGTATTAGAAAGATCGAGTACAAGAGTTATAGAGTTCAAACCAAAGTACTTAACAAAGTGCTATGAAAATCCATAATTGAAACTAAGTCCAAACATAAACAACAAAAACCATAAACAACATAAACTAAAAATGCTTAAAGTTTCTCCCCCTCAAGAGCTAACTCCTACTCCATATCTCCTCATTTTTTACCAGAATGGTCAAAGGGCTAATGCTGTGTAGTGAAGTTATCAAACTTAGCTGAAAGTAAATTAATCTATTCTTGGATGGTAGTCAGCCTGTCAGATTGCTCATTTTGGACGTCTTGCAGGCCGTCAATCCTCTCAAGGATGGTATGAAATGCATTTGGAGGTACTTCAGAAGATGATGAAGCTCGGCTCCTTTTACCACGTCTTCGTAAGCTTGAAGGTAGTCCTTCTGCTTTTGTCTCGATATCCATAGGCTCCCCTTGAGCTTGATCACCCTCCTCTTCATCACCCGGGAGATGAACTTTGATCTGTGCAATTGTTAGAGCATTTATAGTAGGAGGAGTAGGCATGAGACTGATGTTTTGAGGAATTTCCACACTTTTTGCTCGAAAGAGCCTCATGAGAAGACTAGGGAGAATCAACTTTGCCCTTGAAGTTGGCCTTGTTTCATCAACAATGATGGAGAAGGCATGGGCACTAATATCAATGTAAGTATTCTCTCGAAGCTCCATGAGAAAAATGGCTCTAGCATTACTAATAGTGGTCATCTTCTTCACCGGGTACAGATTGAACATCATAATTAAGGTAAGACATCTCAGATCCAGCGGAAAAGCAGTTGTGTTGAGGCATCTTCCTTCTCTAACATCACCAATATTTGATTGAATCGTCTACATGGAGAGCATTCTGTCCTTGTAGTGAGTGAAATCATGCCCTAGATCCTCAAAGCCAAAAACATCATCAATATCCTCTAAGTCAATGGTGAACTTATGGCTTCTAATCTAACAATTGATTTCATCCTCTCGTAAAATGGCATTAGCATAGAATTCACGAATCAAAGGTTCACACACCTTAGAGAGATCACGAAGGAGCTTGTCCCAACCTCTATCTTGAAAACAACCTGGGATAAAATAATCCTTCAAATCAACCAAGTCCATAAATTGCTCTTGGATGATTGGAGCCTTCTCAAACAACTGATTGTATCTTTCAAAGTGTTGGGTAGAGCGGAACTGAGTATTGTCCATTTTCTTCCTTTTGTCAGCATGATGTGCAATAGTCTTCTTCTTTAGAGTCATTTGCAAAAACATGTTAGGAAAGACCACAAAACAAAGCACAACATATGGTAACAAAAATAATTAGTAACAATGAAATGGACTTATAATTAGGCAAAAAAAAAAAAAAAAATGACACTAAAGCATAATTCTGTAGCAACTTGACATAAGAGGACATATAGCATCAAAGCACAACAGAGTCTTGGCATTAGGCCCTAAAATATATCAAAATGTGTGTGTGCGCACAAATATCACCATGTACATCCTAGGGCAAAGTGCAAATACACATAACCAAAGAAGATTTCACAACCGGCAAAGTAAGGTCATTCCTACAATCATTGTATTTCAAGAAGTCCTTAGAAACACAAAAAAATGTCTATGAGACATTTTATCAGGGGCATGATATGCACATCACAACATAAACAAGGTATAATGCTAAAAAATGAGAAGGAAACATGAAAATAATGTATTATAGGCATTATACTACAAAAACCAACAAAACCCAAAGAACAAACTCAACAAAATACCCATAAATCATATTCAACATCATATTTTCAAAACTCAACAAAAAACACACAATCCAAGAAATCAAAGGCTAGAATCATGAAATACTTTGAGAAAAAGAAAGAGTCCATACCTTTTCTTAAAGATTGGTGAAGAAATGATGAAGAAAAATGAAGGTTTTGTGAGTGAGAACGGTGAGTTTGGAAGAAGAGAGATGGACAAGACAATGAATAGTCACAAAATGCGAGGGAAAAATGAATTTTTTTTTTTGAAAATTGCCCTGAAAATATCCCTCATTGTGCAAAATACACGTTTTTCGTGACTGAAATGAGTCGCGAATAAGTCGCCAAGTTAATTCGCCAAAAACCCTTGTAACAAATTTTGAAAAATTTGTCTAAGTGTTTTTCGCAGCTGGAAGGTCCACTTGCGAGTAAGTCGCGAAGGGAGTTGTGAAGCAATCTGAGTAAAACTCACGATTGGAGCTTCCACTGATGAACTAGTCGCCAAAGTGAGTCGTGAAAATGCTGCAAACCCAAAAATGTGAAAATTTTCTAAATCTTTTTCGCGACTGGGGGCTTGACCTACTAAAGAGTCGTGAAAGCTTCTGAGTAAGCTCGCGATTGGGAGCTCGCGACTGGCTTGACCTACGAGGTAGAGTCGCTAAAATAGAGTTACATAGTTTTTGAAATTTTTGAAAATTTTCAAAACAAAAATACTTTCCAAAAACAATTAAAACACTCAAAAATCTTTTTGTGTTTGATCAACATATGATTGAGTAAGTGCAACACATTTAAACAAGTACAATAACACAAATGAATAAGACATTCATTGAACATAGACATGTGTGATGTGTGTGGATATAAAAAATGAGATAGTCTTTAGTCAAATGTGAAGTTTCAATAATCAATTCAACCAAGCCATACATAATTAGCACTAGGAAGAGTGACCAATCTCAATTATAAAAGTATGCATATATGGCCTCCCACAAAACTTGATTATATAAATTTGAACTTCTCATTTGGCTTCATACACATTATAACATTTGATCATTTTGAATCAATATATCTCATTTTGAGATCGATACCTGAAATTTTTGATATTTCAATTTGATGAAAAAGCCTTTGGCTTTTTGGGGCATCATTCATTATCATATAAGCCACTTTCCCTTTTTCCTAATCAAATACTAGTATATGCGACAATTTTTGCAGCTCATTATCTCTTTTCATTTGGAGATTTACATTGGTTGAGATCTTTAAGCGAAAAAAAATAAAAGTGTACGGGCCCTGGCGGTGCAAGCTTGCCTATGCGATTTGGGCCTTGGGCCATTAAGAAAGGCCATGGGCCTTTCTTTCGGTTCTCCCGGCCACGTTCTGAACCCACCTACGGACAGGCCCGGCCCAAAATGTTGTTTGAGGATCCAGTCCTTTTTACCGAGCATGAGCGTTACCGCCGAGCTGGTTGTCCGGATCGTTTTGCCGAACACTCGTCTGTTTATCCCGAGCACTCAATAATGGTATTGCCCGGTGGGATCTCGGGAAACATCGCTGCCGTACATGTACGCTGTAGTGGGAATCATTTCCAAAGCCACTCCCACCTAAACACCCACTAAATCCTTCTGGGATTGGACGTCTAAATCCATTAAATCTTAAGACAATCATGATCACCCCACTAACGTTTCTCTATAAATATGAAATTGGAAGAAAGAACAAGGGTTGGAAAAAGAGGAGAGAAAGAGCGATATACTGAGGAAAGGTATTACTGGGTGAGGCAGAGGGATTGCGAGGAGGCGCAAAGGATTTTCGTTGAGTCTCCCAGATGCGAATGACCCATTGTAGGAATTACTATCCCACCATACAAATAGGTTGTGAGACAAGGTATAGATAAGCCCATTGGGCCTATCCTCGTCGCCACAAAAAGAATGGGAAGATATATATGCACAAGTCTATGCAAGTCTTAAGATCAACAAAACCATTGACTAATCATTCATGACAAGTTTGAATATCTATTTACAACAGTCACATAAATGTTAAGATTTTTCTCACAATGATATGAGTGCATAAAGAACAAGTTATGCTCGTAAATGCACAAAGCCATTTGTACGAAGGTACAAGGAAAAACATGCGTGTGACAAAACACAATAATGCCGATCAAAATTTTTGGATTTTCTACTTTTTATGTGTTTTTGGATTTTTGACACAAAAACAAGTAAAGATTGATAAAAAATAAAGCATTCAAAGCAAGAGAAGAAAACAAACAAAAATATGTCAAAACATGCTATACATGTAACCAATAAAGTAGTAGTGTGTGCTCTACACTAGTGAGATCAAATCAAAATAAATAAGTAAAGCACACATCACACATGAGATTCAAGGAATTGTACCAACGCTGATGGTCTTACGGAGTGATTCAAACCGTGGACCATCGAAAGGTTTAGTGAAGATGTTCGCCTTTTAACTATCCATATGTATGAATTCAAGACACACAACTTTATCTTCCACGAAATCCCGGATGAAGTGGTAACGTATCTCTATGTGCTTCGACTTTGAATGTTGAACTGGATTCTTAGAGAGATTTATAGCACTAGTGTTGTCACAGAACACACACATTGTATCTTGAGGAATCTCGTAATCGTGAAGTAACTTCTTCATCCAGAGAAGTTGTGTGTAGCAACTTCCAGCAGCTATGTACTCTGCTTCCGCTTTAGAAAGGGACACGAAATTTTTTTTCTTGCTCATCCAAGAGACAAGATTGTTCCCAAAGTAGAAACAATCACTTGAGGTACTCTTTCGGTCATCCACACTTCTAGCCCAATCTGCATCTGAATAACCTGTGAGGCAAGCATTAGAATCCTTTGAGTACCACAAGCCATAATCTGGAGTGCCATTGACGTATCGTATGATTCGCTTCATCGTAGTCAGGTGGGATTCCTTCGGAGTAGCTTGATATCGAGCACAAACTCCCACACTAAAAGCAATATTTGATCTACTAGTCGTAAGATAGAATAAACTCCCAATGATGCTCTTATACAAAGTTGGACTCACTTTTACTCTGGAAGGATCAAGATTCAGCTTTGTAGATGAACTCATGGGAGTGGAGGCATGCTTTTTGGAATCTAATCCAAACTTCTTGACAATATTTCTAGCATATTTTTTTTATGAAATGAATATGTCCTCATTTTTTTGTTTGACTTGAAGGCCCAAGAAAAATGTAAGCTCCCCCACCATACTCATCTCAAATTCTTTCTTCACCTCCTTGGAGAACTTTATAGCTCGAGTATAAGTGGTAGCTCCAAATACTATGTTATCAACATATACTTTAGCCACGAGAAGGTAGTCTTCATCATTCTTGACAAATAGAGTCTGGTCGGCATATCCTCTTTTGAATCCTCTATCCAAGAGGTAATGTGTAAGCCGATCATACCAAGTTCTAGGAGCTTGTTTCAAGCCATAAAGAGCCTTCTTCAATCTCAATACATGATTAGGGAAGTGAGGATCTTGGAAACCTTTGGGTTGTTCAACAAATACTTCTTCATTCAGGCATCCATTGAGAAATGCACATTTTACATCCATTTGGTAGAGTTTGAAGTTCATAGTGCACGCAATTGACATAAGAATGCGGATAGAGTCAAGTCTTGCTACGGGAGCGAAGGATTCATCAAAATCTACTTCTTTCACTTGAGTGTATCCTTGAGCCACCAGCCAAGACTTATTCTGTATAATCTCTCCATCTTCGTCGGTCTTGTTTTTGAAGATCCATTTGGTGCCGATGACACGAACATTTTTAGGCCTAGGAACAAGTTCTCATACATCATTTCTTATAAATTGATTTAGCTTTTTATGCATTGATTCAACCCAATTTTCATCTTGAAGAGCTTCTTCTATCTTTTTCGGCTCAAATTGGCCAAGGTAGCAATGGTATGTTACATGATTGGCCAGAAGTATGTTTCCCTTTCTAAGGCGAAGACCTTCATCTAGAGACCCAATGATGTTACTGTCTGGATGATTGTTAACCACTCTTCACATTATTCTATTTAATCTTAAACCATCATTGTTTTAATACTACTGCTCACTTTAAACTAATTAATACTCACATAAGCTAAAGCAATGACCAACTTGTATTAACTTGTATGCACTTAGCCACAAAAGTGTCCAACCTGACACAAACACAAACACAAAAAATTCAAACATTTTTATTTAGGAATAAAAAAATTCATACATGGCCATACATGTTGCGCTTAACTGGGTTGTAGAGAGGAAAAAGCGTAATAACTAAGATGGGTTGGCTGGAGATATGAGGAGGAAGGACCGGCAAGGTTGTGCAAGCGACGTGAAGAAGGAGGCGATCGTGGCTGTGGCTATTGCTTT
Organism: Quercus gilva; assembly: GCA_023621385.1. NCBI lineage: Eukaryota > Viridiplantae > Streptophyta > Magnoliopsida > Fagales > Fagaceae > Quercus > Quercus gilva. Next base: position 719,042 of record CM042483.1, read on the forward strand.
TAGGAAGTGTAAGGTAGTAGGTCACCATTTTCAGCGGAGGGAGGCGGCATTGCAGCGGCATTTAGGGCTAGGCCACCTTCTTTCTCTCGTGCATCTCATAATCAGATGGGGGAATGGCTAAATAGGGTTTTGATTTGGAACTTGTATTAATTTTGGAATCAGGGTCAGTTTGTTTGTTACGTGTAAGATCATTTTTGTTAATTTTTTCATTAAGAAAATGTCACATCATTAAAAACATGACTAATCACTTTTCCGTTAGCCACCTAAGTAATATTACTAACGACATCTAACAGAAGGACTAATATTATTCATTTTTAAAACTTAAGGAACCAATAACGCATATTTGAAACTTGAGGGACCAATTGCACTCACAAAATAAACTTCAAGGACCAACAAAGTAGTTCTGCCAATAAACATCAGTACAAAATGTGTGTGAGATAGGAGTGCCAATCATTCACATTATTGCCTTACCACATAATACATATATATATATACACACACACAGGCACATAATCCATTAGGACTTACCCAATTATTACTACTAATATTATCTGTTGTCTCTACCTAACCTTTTTTTTTTTTTTTTTTGCTTCAATTACATGACATTACCTTTTTATCCAATCTATTTATAGCAAAATTAAGATAACTTCCAAAACTCGAATAATTATTCAGTTTACCCAAATCCAACCCAACCCATATTTTTGTATATTTCCATTTTTGCGCTAGATGAAGATTACGTGGAAGCACCATTATCGGAAGATTACAATTTACATGTAATAAGCATAGGTTAAAAATTATATTTTGTTAGTTCTCAGCCAAAAAAAAAAAAAAAAGAAAAAGAAAAAGAAAAAATGAATGTCTGTCGCATACTAATCGTTGATCACCCTCACCCTCCAAACGTGACAAACTATTCTTGGGATTCTCTACCTCGTAAAAGTATAACATACTAGTCTTTTTTTTTTTTTTTTTTGATACAAGTATAACATACTAGTCTTTCATTCTTCAATCAATTGCAAAATTCAAACACGGTTTGGAGTTTGTACTTTGTAGCATTGAAAAAGGTTTGGTCAAACACAACTCATTTTATGTTGAAATTAATACCACACGTGTTCGTTCGTTCTGCCTTCAAATAATTTAAAATGTGAACGTCATGGGTAATCTACAAAATATAAAAATAAAAATGATAATTTTCTAACCATAATCACATGTATTGTAAATCTTTTATCACAATTATGAGTGACAAAATATAAATATGATAGATTCGTAGGAAAATAATGGTTTAATTATACCGCCGCACATTTTTGGTATGAAGGTTAGAGTGTGGAGGACAAAAGCTGAAATTTAAGCCTTCAAAAGAAAGATTTACAAACATATATACTTAGATTAGGTTAGAATAAAACTCTATTATATATAAAAAAAATAGTTTAATTATGAAAAATATTAAAGGGTATTTTTAGAAACTATTTTTAGAAATATTTTATTAGAAAAATGATATAACAACAACAAATTTTTATATTCTTCCTAATATAATTTTAAAATTTTTATATTATAATTTATTAATAATTATCTTAAGACAACTTTTCAATTATTAGCAGATTGTGCGTTGTTTTTATAATGACACCCATTCCATGTATCCAGCCAGGCAGCCACACGCTTATCACATGATATTCCCTACCGACCAGTTACAAAAGCACAATAAAGTTAGTCAATACTAAAATGTCCAAAAACCCTTTCTGATCAATAATAATTTATATAAAAGCTACTGCCTCTCGTCTCGTGTCGTGGCTTTCCGAGTTTCAAATCTTCGTCAGATCATCGAGATTAATAGTGATAACAAATGGCGGAAAAATCAGCAACACTCTTCTCTCCGTACAAGATGGGCAACTTCAACCTTTCTCACAGGTCAGGTCACTACTGTAGTAGTAGTCTTTCTTATTTTCTAATTTACTTCTTTGGGGGTGTTTTGGAAAATAAATAAATAAATTTGAGATGCGCTTGCACTTGCAACTTGGCAGGGTGGTACTTGCTCCAATGACCAGGTGCAGAGCTTTAAATGGGATTCCACAACCAGCGCTTGCGGAGTATTACCAGCAAAGGTCAACTCACGCCGGTTTTCTCATCACTGAAGGCACTTTGGTCTCTAACTCAGCCGCCGGGTAATTTCGTCTTTTCACTTTCACTTTTTTCTTTCTTTAGTGCTATGCTATGTGTGCCCCACTAAACTTTACATCAACCAATCACTTTTGTTTTATGTTCCTCTCAAACTCATAGGCTCTAACACTATACTAGTTTGGCTTTATTTATTTATTTATTTTTATTTACTTCCCATTCCAGCGTGGCTCGTTTAACTTTTCTTAACAGATATGCAAATGCATCGATCGATTGACAAAAAGCCTTTTCAAAAGTAAATATGAAAAAACAATTTTTTATTTTTTTATAATAATAATTTTTATGATGATGGTTGGAGTGTGAGTGTAACATCTAATGACGCGTGTTAATTAAAAAGAAAAAGAAAAAAGAAAAGAGGTTGGTAATAAATTAATGTCAAAGTTTTAAAGTCATGAAACGTTTTGATCATAACTTGTACGTTATGTTAATCATCAATCACATTATCAATTGTAAAAAGATTATAAATACTAATTAGTATCACTTTTTTTCCTCAATTGGGAAATGATATTATGTGTAACAAAAATACATAATGTTCTTTTTTTTTTTTTTTTTTTTTTTAACATGAAGATGGGTTTCATACTTGTGAGGTCCACCGTCCACCTGTGTGTGTGAACGGAAGTTGCATGTAGTTATTATTCAAAGTATAATAAATCCTCTTTTAATTTGGGCATGATAAGTAGTTTGGATCTTTGTGGATTTGGGACAGAGTGAGAGTGGTTTTGGATTTGGATGGCCATGGGCTTACAGTTACTATTTCAATATCTGAAAGTTGAGTGAAAGGGGTTTTCCAAATGCAGGTAGGTGTAAGAAAAAAATGCAAAGGAAATATGAACGCACCACATATTGAACATGAATAAGAATTTATACAAACAAATAAATAAAAGGACGATAACACTTGATTAAACTTTAACCATTTTGTTTAATAAATAAGACAGAAATTAATGTGTCATTTTAATGAATTTTTATTGTCCATAAACCTAAACATCGTGAAATCAAGCTTATCTTCTTTGGCTATTGCAAGTTAATGTCCTCGATCAATATGTCACAACAACACTAACTATATATAGGTTCAAATATATATGATCTTTTTTTGTTCACGTACAGAAGATTATTTTGAAAGTTTTAATAATGAATATTTTTTGTTGATGGAAGCAGGTTCCCACATGTTCCTGGGATATATAACGAAGAGCAGGTGGAAGCATGGAAGAAAGTGGTGGATGCAGTTCATGCCAAAGGTGCCATCATTTTCTGCCAATTGTGGCATGTCGGCCGTGCATCTCATCAAGGTGCCCATCTATCCATCTATCTATCTGGAAATTGATGTTATACTAATTAATAATTAATTAAATTCTCATTAATCTCAAATGGTGCTTCTTTCATAACTTATTTTGGATTCAAGATTCATTGCTCTATTCCTGAAGACAAGATGATTGATGTTATTATTATTATTATTAGTAGTAGACTGGTAATTTCGTTGTTGTTGTTGAAGCGAGCTGACCATTTTAGCTGGTGTCTTTGACCAATTGATTAGTTTATCAACCCGGTGGGGCGCCTCCAATTTCATCCACGAGCAAGCCCGTATCAAATAGATGGAGAGTTCTCTTGCCAGACGGGTCCTATGGCATATACCCGAAGCCTAGAGCCCTGGAAACTTATGAAATATTGGATGTTGTGGAGCATTATCGCAGGGCTGCATCGAATGCCATTCGAGCAGGTTTGTTAATTTAACTTATGTTTTTATCAGTTTGTGACTATGTCATGCGGTTGCTTAATTTCTAAGCTTCTGATGACTTTAGCTTAATTACTTTTCCTGCTTAATTCTTTTAATTGGGGTGAAGCCCGTTTTAAGTTTTAACTAAAAGGGTATTCAACCATCATAACTTTGTATGACTCTGCTTTGTAGTAACATGGGGCACGTTAAGTGACTATGAGTGTGTCTCCTTCTAGTGGCTATTGAATAGATTACAAGTGAAATCATGATGCCAAATGTCAATGTCATACCCGTGCATATAGTTTTGGACTTGATACCTATTCGTGGTCCCCCAATTCTTTAGTTGCTCACAGGTGCATCAAAATATTAAAGATAAGAAGAGCTTAGGATTTCAGAAATTTTATAAAAAGCAAATGGTTATTATTATTTTGAAAATTTAAGCATCACTTAGTAAGCATTTTATTTTTCTTTAACCAGTTTGCAATGAGAATTCAAATTGTTTGTAAAAATTAATTATAATACAGGACATATAATTGCCTCAAGGTTATCTTTTCACACTGCACCTTTGATTGAAGTTTGAAGCAATGGATTTGTTTGTCTTCCATGGTGCATCATACTGACAACCAAGCTGTTGTTATTATATTCAAGTATCATCATATATAATCTTCATGTAATGCAATTTATCAAAAGAATATAAAAATAATCTTCATGTAATGCAGGTTTTGACGGAATTGAGATTCATGGGGCACATGGCTACCTCATCGACCAATTTTTGAAGGATGGGATCAATGATCGAACAGACGAGTATGGTGGCTCAATTGACAATCGATGCAAATTCTTATTGCAGGTGGTTAAAGCAGTAGTGGCAGCCGTTGGTGCAGAACGAGTTGCAGTGAGAATTTCTCCAGCAATTGATCACCTTGATGCCACAGACTCAGACCCACTTGGCCTAGGCTTGGCAGTGATTGGTAGACTTAACAAACTCCAAGTAGAACTTGGCTCAAAACTCACTTATCTTCATGTGACTCAGCCTCGATACACAGCTTATGGGCAGACAGAATCTGGAAGACCTGGCACTGAAGAGGAGGAAACTCACCTAATTAGGGCCTTCAGAAAAGCTTATCAGGGAACCTTTATCTGTAGTGGTGGCTTCACTCGAGAGCTAGGAATGCAAGCTTTGGCCCAAGATGAGGCTGATTTGATATCTTATGGTCGCCTTTTTATCTCAAACCCGGACTTGGTCATGAGGTTTAAGATCAATGCACCCCTAAATAAGTACATTAGAAAAACTTTCTATACACAGGATCCTGTTGTTGGGTACACAGACTACCCTTTTCTGACTAAGGGAGGAAAGAAGGGATTGTCCCGTCTCTGAACTGAATAATTGCTTGTATGTTACTCTAATAATTGCCTATGTATGCTCTTTGCATGTCTTGTTTTGGGCTTAAACTTGATATACTTTTGTTGTGGAGACTGGAGACTTAAAGAGTGATAATAGTTAACAGAAGTAATTTTAAATTTGCATTGTACACTTCAAATTTCTGAAACAAATCTTCATTAGTTAGCGATATGGCATGGAGCTTTTTATGCACTGTAAGTCTGTAACGTACAGGAAATTTAAATCATTTGATATTGCTGGCTAAAATGGGTTGCTATTGGCTGATATGCCCCGATTTTTTAACGATTAGTACAAATCCCTATGATATGTTATGGGGTTGTCAATTCTGTTCTAGAAATTATTTCAGTCTGTCCATTACCACAAGATCAAATTTGAGGGGGCCCAAACATAACCAAAAAAAGAATTCATGAAAATCATAAAATAACGTGAAAGCATGGTAAGCAAAAAGCAACATTTTTATTTGGTGAATATTCAAACCACATGAAGCAAAAAAACGCAAACCACGAATATTGAAAAGCTAGTTACTTGTAGCCTGTTTGAATAGGTTTATATAGACCAAGCTTAATGTAGGCTAGTTGATTTTTATCAAGTTGATTAACATCATAATCCTACTCTTACTTATACTAGTAATCTAGGATTTAGTTGCCTATATATACTCATGTTAGGGTTCATTGTAATACAGGTTTTGTACTACACTCTTTACACAATAAAGATGTAGCCTTTAAAGGATTATTCTGTGGATGTAGGCTGACAAGGCTGAACCACGTAATCCTTGTATTCTTGGTATTCCTATTCTATACTTCGCCTTTTATATCTGCTCTAGCATATACAAAATGGTATAACACATCACATTGCTAATATATTTAACAAAATATAAGCTTATAGATCATATATTAAATAATATCCAATTGACACAAAATTTGAAATATGTATTAAGAGCTTAAAGAATATGTAATTCAGTGATTAAATTTTCAAAATATATAGTAATATTTATTTTATTAAGTAAAGTTATATCCTTAGGGTATAACTAATTTTGCAGCTAAAATTTATCTTTATTACAAATTTTCATAGCAAACAAACTAAACTACGACAAACTTTGATTACAAACTTAATTATAGCCAATCACTACAAGTCCTACTAAAACACATTAATAAAGCTATATATTTTAAAATTTAATAGTTTTTTTTTTTTTTTTGGTCAGATGGATACAAGAAAAAAGAAACTAAAGAGCTATAGGAAACCCAGGGCACAGCCTGGCCAGACCAATCCCATTGAGATCAGCCTCCACAAACTCACATAAATCCACAGGAGGATTTTCATACAAAATAAAAGTCAAAGACTGGGTGGCACCTTTCCTTGCAAGCTTATCCGCACACCTGTTCGCCTCACGATAGCAGTGCTTAATCCTAACATGAGGTATCTGAGAAACAAGGTACTTGCAGTCCTCTAACAGTGGGCCAAAGGCGTTATTTGAGTATTGGGAGTCAACTAACATGTCCACTACTGCCTTAGCGTCTAGCTCCACTTCCACCATAGCCAGGCTCCGATCAATACATAACATCAGCCCGTCCTGAATAGCCCAAAGCTCCGCCAATAAACTTGTCGCTACACCAATCTTCCTAGCAAAACCAACAACCCACTTTCCAGACCAGTCCCGAATAACACCTCCTCCACCCGCAATTCCTGGGTTTCCCAACGCCGACCCATCAGTATTTAACTTCATCCACCCCATCTCCGGTCTAGCCCATTTAACTACTTTTGTCACCTGAGTCCGAGGCAAGTTGGATGGGCCAGCACAAAAGAAGAACTCTAAAGCCTGATCGGTAATGCTCTTTGCTAATCTTGGATTCTGTGGCCGCCCCTTAAAAACAAGTTGGTTCCTATCCTTCCAAATCATCCAAACGGCAAAGGAGAATATGATTTTCCACGGAGCGGAGTTTTGATTGTGAGCTGTATCCAATTTCCCATTACACGCCATCAAGTCTTCAACATTTAAGGAGAAAAAATCTCTGTCAAACCCCACTGCTCCCAAATCATTCCAGATTGCCTTTACCTTCTCACAATTTCGCAAGGCATGAATAATAGACTCAGGCTCCTTACAGCAGAGAGGGCAAAGCGGGTTGGTATTCATTCCTCTAGCAGCAAGACACTCATTGACTCCAATACTATTATGGGTACATTTCCACAGGAAAAACAGGATCTTTGGGCGAACATAAAGCTTCCAAACCCAACCTCCATTAAATTCTGGTAAACTATCCACCCCTGCTGCCATATTATAAGCACTTCTTATGTTAAAATCACCCCTTGGCGAGCCTTTCCACATTAGCCTATCCTTGCTACTAGCAGCAAGAGCAAAAGGGATGGCTTGAATCTCCAATTTTATGTCTTGGGGAATGACAAAAGGAACAATATCCCAACTCCATCCCTCCAAGGAGGCAATGTCCTTAACTTTCCACTCGGCCACCCCCATAGGCAAAGGTCCTTGAATCAGCTGCCTTAGCGGTCCCTTGTGGGTCCAGTTATCAAACCAGAAACTCAAGTTGCTTTCTCTTCCAATCACCCACTTAGAGCCTTCTCGAAAAAGATCTGAACCTTTTTTAATTCCTTTCCAGGTTGGAGAGCAAGGAAGGTTGTTCGGGTTCCTAGAGTTAATTCTTCGGGTATAGCAGTATTTTGCCTTAATCACACGAGCCCAAATGCTTTCACTTTCGGTGTGAAACCTCCAATTCAATTTGGTAAGTAACGCAATGTTTCTGCCTTTCGCACTTTGCAACCCAAGCCCACCTACCTTCTTTGGTTTTGTCACCTTATTCCATCCCACCTAGTGAATTTTCCTTGCTGTTTCAGACGACCTCCAAAGAAAATTCCGGTTAACCCAGTCAATGCCCTCTAGCACTTTGTTAGGAAGAAGATTACACTGCATGACATATGCAGGGATTGTTGAAGCTGAAGCTTGAATGAGAATAGTACGGCCAGCTGGAGATAAAAAATTAGACTTCCAACCCGCCAATTTTTGCTTAACTCTATCCAGAATGAAGTTAACATCCAAAGGAGAACCAGAGTGTTTAATGGGGATCCCAAGATATTTACCTAAATTTTGGGTTGAGGCAAAACCCAGGACGTCGCAGAGCGACTCCCTACTATTTCTATCCACATTAGGGGAAAAGAAAACCCGAGACTTCGCTTCACTAATAGTTTGGCCAGTTCTACTGCAAAAGGTATCAAGAGCATCCCTTATGGCCACACAATTGCTAAGATCAGCCTTGGCATATAACACCACATCATCAGCAAACATAAGGTGGGAAAAGGATACCCCACCCTGCGATGATCTCACTGGATTCCAAAGCTTTTGGCTACATTTCCCCTCAACAAGTTGGCCAAGATACTCCATGCATAAAATAAAGAGGTAAGGAGACAAAGGGTCCCCTTGTCTAATTCCTCTTGAAGGAGAGAAAGGTTCAAGCCTTCCACCATTGAACAGAACAGATGAAGAAACCGAACACACACAGCTCATGATAAGATCAGTCAACTCTTTGGGCAAATTTATCTCCAAAAGCCTTTCCCTAATAAAGCTCCATTCTAGCTTATCGTAAGCCTTTTCAAGATCCATCTTAATTGCCATGTACCCTACGGCGCCCTTCTTCCTGCTTATCGAGTGGATTAATTCTTGGACAATGATAGCATTATCTATCCCTTTCCTACCAGGCACAAAAGCCGATTGGAGAGGGGAGACAAGCTTCTCCAGTTGAGGTCTAAGGCGAGCTACAATGATTTTTGTAACAATTTTATATACTGTGTTACAAAGGCTGATTGGCCTATAATTTCCGAGAGTTTCAGGCCCTTGAATTTTCGGAATAAGAACTATGTGAGTCCGGTTCAAATACTCTGACATTTTCCTTGAGGTGAAAATATGCTTAACTTCCCGGGTTACCGAATCTCCCACTGTTGGCCAAAAAGATTGGAAAAACCCCGCATGAAGCCCATCCGGGCCAGGGGCTTTATTTGCTTTCATCGACCATAACTCAGCCTTGATCTCTTCATTAGTTACCATGGACCACAGACCCTTTTTTTCCTCATCATTCAAGTTGGCATGACCTGTAAGGGAATGACAAGTCTGCTAGTTAGAAGAAGTGTGGGAAGAAGCATAAATATCACAAAACCCCCTACGAATAAACTCCATCACCTCCGCCTCACTGTTAATCCATTCTCCCACACTGTTTTTAATAGCAGTAATTCGGTTTCTATTTCTCCTCACTAGAGTAGATACATGATAAAAAGCTGTGTTACGATCCCCTTGCACCATCCAATTCACTTGAGATTTGAGCGCCCATAATTTGTGCCCTTGGTTAAGAATCACTTCCAACTCTTGAATAAGCATTTTTTCAAGGTCTAAAAGATAGCTCGAAGGCCGGTTCGCAATAATCTTCTGAATCCCATTCAACCGAGCTCGAACCCGATTCTTTTTAGCAAAAATATTGCCAAAATGCTCTCTATTCCAGGAAGTGGCATCAGTAGCAAATTTATTAATGGCTTCAGGAAGATGAGAGGGCTGTTCCCAAGCTTGGGAAACAATTTGAGGAAAGGATAAATCCGACATCCAATACCTTTGGAATTTGAAAGGCTGGTCTAGATGGACCCTGTTAAGAGGCATAGTTTCCAACAACACAGGGCAATGATCGGAATGGCATTTGGTGAGGTGAGTAACTCTAGCGTCCGGAAAATTAAGATACCAGTCCGGATTCACAAAAAATCTGTCAATCCTCTCCTGAATGAGGTCCTGAATTTCCTTGCCATTAGTCCAAGTAAACCTTGGACCAGAAAATCCTAGATCCACCATGTTGCATTTATCCAAGCAATCCTTGAATAACAGAGCCCGGTTTATGCTGACTATTCTGCCACCAAACTTATCCGCACTAATAAGAGGCTCGTTAAAATCACCCACAATGACCCAAGGCATATTATGAAGGTTAGCTACATTAGATAAATTATTCCACAAAGTGCTTCTTTCCGCACTTTTCGGACTAGCATACACAGTAGAGAATACCCAGCTAAAGTTAGAGGAACGTACCTTTACTGTAGAATGAATTTCTTGCTCTGAGCTAGCCAGAAAAGACACTTCAACTCTGTCAGAGTTCCACAACAGCCACAGGCCCCCGGCTCGACCAATAGTTTCAGTATGAATCGTACCATCAAACGGAAGCCTATCTGTGATATCCCGAGCTCTATCACCACCAATGTGGGTTTCTGTAACCACAAAAATATCTGGATCATGCTGACTAACAAGATCATGAACATAGTCTTGAAAATTGGGCTTCAAGGCTCCCCTACAATTCCACACAATTAAATTCATAACTAACAGAGGGATGAGAGACAACAGAATCCTCAAAGAGAAGTAAGACCCACTCCTTTGCCTTCTTCACAATCCATTTGCTCATTCACATCCTGGCCAATACCCGACCTCTCCTTGACCACCACATTGCTTCCACTTGCGTACTGTTCACTAGCAATAGACTCTGTCCCTCCTGAGTTAGCTTTGAGATGAGAAGGCTCACCTTCCCCCCCTCCACCATACTAGAAGATGCGCAAGCTTCCATAGCCATTTGAACTCTTGGCTTACCTTCATGACACAAGCGGCTTTGCTGGCCATTAGAACAAGAGCTCGCCGAATGCCCAATAGAATTGGCCTTGAAGTTGAAAGTTGCATTCCCATTAGCACTCTGCTTATCTAAAAAGGAGCTCCTCACAGAAGTAGTCGCTCCTTTGACTACAAACTTGAGTGTCTCTTTATTAGTCCCAGTTAATGAAGCCCTACTCCTTGCAATACCTTTCTTGCCCCTAATTGAAAGGCTTGCATCAGCTTTTGGGCTGTAAACTTCAGTGTGGGACAGGCCTACACTTTGGCTTGTATGATTCGGCCTAATAGATTGAACCAAATTGGCCATTTGGGCCTCAAGTGGGCTGCGCTCCATTGCCACTTTCCTCTTACCTTCCCTGTGAGCAACTTCGTTAGGCCCAACCTTAACTACCCCTTTAGTCCTATGTGCGCTCTGATTAGTGGGGACCATGTCCTTTGTCACCTTGCTCCCATTCCTTCTACGTGTAACCATAATCCACGGACCATACCCATCCTTTTCACTGTCCACCAACGTGTCCCTTCCCACCGAGCCCTCGTACGAACCTTTGTCCTTGGACGTGCTTGACGTGGTGCCTGAGTTGTCAGGAACATGCACATCGTCTCCATGGTTCACCGGCATATCCATTTTTTCCTCGGTCTCCCTCGCCCGAGAATCATCATGCCGAACTACATATGGGCAGTTTTCACGACGGTGGCCAATCCTGCCGCATGAAAAGCATAAACTCTGTATTCCTTCATAACACACAGGTTGTTCCTTTCCACCAATGAGAAGAGCTGTGGTAAGAGGTTTACCAACATCCACCTGAATACAAAGACGTGCAAACCGCCCCCTGGATTCGCTGGCTGTGTGAGTATCTATTCTTAATACCTTGCCAATCGCATTCCCAATGATTTGAAGAGCTTCAACGTGGTAATATTCAATGGGAAGCTCATTCAACCTAACCCAAATAGCCACCGACGAGATATTTGCCTTAGCTGGTTTAAAGTTTGGTTCCTATGGTCTGATGGACAGAAAGTTTTCACCTACAAACCACGGACCATTCCTAAGCACAGCTTCACAGTCTTCTTTGACGAAAAAACGGACTAGAAAGAACTCCTGTCCAAGGTCGACGATATCAACCTTTCCCACTGGCTTCCACAAAGATAGCAGTCGGCCATGGAGGAACGAAAACCCAACAGCTCTTCCGTAGACTTTGACAATAAGACTTTTACTCCAGGGAGACCGAATACGGGCATTAAGCTCTCTCGAGAAAGGAACAGGGACAAGGCCCGCTTTAAGATCAGAGCTCTCTGAATCTGATTGCTCATCGGCCTCCATTAGTTCAGAAAAGTTAAAAGCTTGAACATAGGCACCGGGAATCTCTCCCACAAGCTTCTCCTTGAAAGACAGAGGGTGTCTAATATTCCCCTGCCTCAACGGAATGGAGGTCTGGCCATCCCTCATATGGCCTCGAAGTCGGCGTGACTAACACTCTTTACTTTTTTGTTACTGCGAGCTAACTCTGCTTCTTCCTCTCTAGAGAGAATCTTGTCCATCATGGGAGTATACTTCCTCTTTAGGAGCAAGACAATTAAAACTTAAACTTGCACTGTAGCACAGTATAAAACTAGTGAGAGGCTTAAAGCCTGTTTGGCCACCTTTTTTAGCTCACTCAATTTCCGCCACTCAATTTCTATCACTCATCACTCATTACTCATCACTCATCACTCATCACCCATCACTTTAAATTAATACCCGTTTGGCACATCACTTATTTCTCGTCACTCAATATTTTTCACACTATTTGTGGGCCCCATTTCTGTCACCATTGCAGCTTTTTTTTTTTTTTTTTTTTTTTTTTTTTTTTTTTTTTTCTGAGTACCCAGAAACTCGAACCCAAAAAAAAAAAAAAAAAAAAAAGAAAAAAAGAAAAAAAAAAGAGGAAGAACAGGGGAGACGTGAACCCAGGTGAAGAAGGAAAAAAAAAAAAAGGAGGAAGAACAGGGAGACATGAACCCAGGTGAAGAAGGAAAAAAAAAAAAAAAAAGGAAGGAGACGTGAACCTAGGTGAAGAAGAAAAAAAAAAGAAGAAGGAAGAACAGGGAGACGTGAACCCAGGTGAAGAACGAAAAAAAGAAAAAAAAAAAAAGAAAAGGAAGGAGACGTGAACCCAGGTGAAGAAGAAGAAAAAAAAAAAAGAGGGGAGACGGTGAACCCCAGGAAAGAAAAGAGGAAAAAAAAAAATGATGGTCAAAAGTTGTGGCTAAAAGTATGGCAGTGGGTCCCTCATATAGTGTTATTTACAAAAATGCCATTGAGAACAGAAAATTGGAAACTGAAAACAGCCAAAAGTTGTTTTCAGTTTTCACAACTCATAACTCAAAAAGGTGAGAATTGAGAAATGAAAACAGAGTTATGGAAACAAAAAATAATGCAGCCAAACAAATTTTTTGTATGAGTCTCACTATTTTTAAGAATTGAGTTATAGAAACAAAGAATTGAGTTACGGAAACAAACCAACTAAATAGCCTCTTACCGTTTTATATTCTTGGTCATAGCCTCAACTCGGTTCAACAAAACCTTTTAAGATAAATTTTAATAGTTAAATTGCGTGTATAGGATCCATTCCTGATGTGTGTCAGAAGTACTTCGGAACTATCTAAATTTTTTCCCTGTAAAAGAAGTTCAGTAGAGCCCAATTCCACAACGCCAGTTTTGAAGGGCACGCACATCTTGGTGTGGAGCCCAGAATGCTGGCCCTGACGAGCCCGGTCATATGGTGAGCTTGCCAGTAAGCTCACACCAGCCACCCAAACTGGATTTGAAGTGGTAAAAGGTTTGCCTGGGAGGTCATTGCCGTTCATGAAGGACAACATTTTTGATGCCAAGAAGAACCACTTGGTGTTGGTGAGCTCTAGTTCGGCAACAGAGACCGAGTTCAATAAATTAAGGTTGACCAACGTCTTCTTAACATGCTCCTCTTCCACCGCAGATGTTGTCTTGGCCTTAAGATTGTCTTTGTCACCTTGGTAGTATCCGAAACCCCAGTCCAAAATTGACACACCGGAATAGTCGTGTGATAAGTCCCAGAAGATGGCATAGGTCCAGTTCATGTGGACGTCGTCCTCAATCAGAAGCTGGAGCCGCCTTTGAAGGGTTTGCTTGTAAGGACATACAACTCTACTCCAACGAAGATCTTCGAATTCAGGCACATCTATACTCTCTTTTTAATTCTGAATATTTCTTTTGTTTTCTTTTGTATTCTGCATATCTTTAGATGGAGGCTTGCCATTGTCGAGACGGAAGGAGGAGTCGTCATCGGCGGCACCAGAGGAAGGGGAGGAGTCGTCATTGAGGAGTCATCGTTGGAGTAGTCGAAGACGGAATCAGAAGGGTTCTTGGAGTGGTTATGGTTCTGGTTGTTGAAGTTGGCGCAGATCAGTGTGGGGTCGTCGAGGCTGTGGGTGGCCATTTTAGGCGTGGGTTCGTGGGGGCGTGTGTGGCCGTGGGTGGGTGGTTTGCTCGCCATGAGGTCGTGGGTTTTGCTCGCCTGGGTTTTTGTGGATCTTGTGCGTTTGGTTTACCTTGGTTTTTGGTGGGTCTCGTGGGTTTTTGTGGGTCTTGGCTTTGATTTGTTCTGTGGGTTTGGATTTTGGATTTCAGTTTGGTGTTACAATGGTGGGTTTGGGGGTTTGGTTTGGTGTTTTAATGGAGTTTCAAAGGTGGTGGTGGTGGTTGTGGTGGTGTTGTTTGGTGTTCCTGGTTCAGTGGTGTTGATGTGTAGAGACAGAGATGAAGCGATGGAAGAGATAATAATTTTTAATATTATTTGTAGGAATGTTTTATCCGTATATATTAAGTATATATTAAGGTGATATAGAAAGGTAGTTATTGTCTTTTTTTTGGGTTAAAAACACTCTTAAATTAATTAACCAACAATTTAAAAATGAGATTAAAATAGTAATTTGGCAAAAGAAAGTTAGTTATTGGATTTATGATTGTCAAAAATACCTTTACCTAAATCTTAAAAATGGAATTAAAATAGTAAATTTACAAAAATAATAAATTTCTTCCTCTACGTTGAAATGTCTTGTTGCTTCTAATAAACTTTTACTTTTACATTGATTTAAATTCTTACTTCTACTCACTAACTCCCTACAAAATAAAATCACTTTTTTGTTAGTTTTAAAACTCCTCCAATTTACAAAACTCACCTTATGTATTCATTTTTTTTTTCCACCGAAAAATATAAGAGCCTCTGAGTCTACTCAAAGGCTAGTATTATTTTAATGAGTTTGTAAAAATAAAATTGACATGTTGAAAAAGTTATAAAATAAGGTGGTAAAATAAATAAAATAAGTTTTAAAAGGTAAAATAAATTTTTTTTGAAAATCGGCTACTAATGCTCTTAGCAAGTACAAGGGATTGGGATGTACTTAGCACTCAAGTGTAAAGGTTTTTAGTGCAAAGGGCCTTTTTTTTTTTTTTTTTTTTTTTTTTAGGTAAAAAAAATATTTTGTACTTGGTATTTTCATTTCATGCCTACTCCAAATAGTATTGTTGCAAATCCAACGTGGATAAAAAAGAATTTATTTCCACCTTCCTTGTAAACTTTGACATTGTTAAGGGTTGTTTGGTACATATGTTTAAACACATATTTTTAGTTTTTAAACAATATTATATGTATTTTTACACACTTTTTCACCCATACGTGTTTTTAAAAAAACTAAAAATTATTATTTAAACACATGTATCCAAATGAAAATTGTTGTTTAAAAAACTAAAAATTGTTATTTAAATGTCGTTATAATTCCATGCATTTAAAACCATATTGACCCCATGCACCAACAACTTATTATACTATTAAAATCTCATCCTACTAATTGAATTGGAATTGCTAATTCCTCACAAGTCTTATGTGTTCTTCTTACATGGCCAATTACTAAAAGAGAAATTTTGGAGCTCATATATTCTCATTTATATGAAGTGATTCTCATTGCCCAAGCTCCTTTAAGGGGAGAAAAGTGTGATTAACCCTATTGTTTTCTTTCCCAACTATATATTTTTCTTCCTCTTAAGTAACTAATCAAACATATCTAATCAACTTTGATATGACTGTGTTCAATGATAAGAAATTTTACTACTTGAGCTAAATGAAACTTTACGTACCAAAAAATCTCCTTAATGGATTGGACTTAGGTTTGGGCTCACAATTTATTTGGAAGGTGGGTTTTGAATTTCCTACTAAGGGTCATTCCTTACCAGGTATATTAGCTGCACCCTCTAACCCTCATGAATTTCTCTCCTCACCCCTTCAAACTTCTCTTTATGGACAAAGCTCTCTCTCGCTCTCACTCTCTCTTTTTACTCTGAATCAACAACCCTTTCTCTTTACTCACTCCTACTATTTATAGCTTGAGGTTGGTGAGGTGTTCATGATTGCGTTTTGGCCTCACTTGTGTGGGTGGGGTCCGATTTAATCATTCTTGCCAAGGAATATGCCTCATTAAAAATAGTAGTAATGGCATTGGAACTGGTTCCGGTCTCCAAAATATTGCTCGCAGTGATACTCCCTAAGGCAATACCGAACTGCTAAGATTATGAGCTGTTCGGAGTAAATGTATCCCAGACCAAGTCATACCTGGTCGTTATGGGATTGTCTATCATGCATCCAAAACGAAATGGGCTTACCATTAGACTTGGGCTTGGTGATGTTCCTAGAGATTGTTCAGGCCAAGGCCCAAGGCCTAATGGGCCCAGGATCATGTCTTGTACAAAAGCCCCCCCTTGATTCGTGTCCGACTACCGGGAACGAATCAAGGACAATCTGACAGGTCGAAGACTCCTCGGGAAGTTTAACCATCAATCACAAGCTAGATACTCCTCGGGAAGCTTAACCGTTAGTCATTAAATGAAGGGTATGATGGTTATTAATGCCCTCTTAAAAAGAGCGTTATTGTAGGCTGTCAAGTCTAACTGCAATCATAACCTAACGGTTTGTGAATCGAGGCCACGCGTGTGAGAGTTACGAAAAAGAATTTAAAAAGATTTTCCCGCTTCTTTTTTGTTAAATGCTTTCCCCCTATAAATAGTTCCTTCTGACTCTTCATACTACTTTTTTACTCCTCTACTCCTTCAACGTTCTCTCTGCCGAATATATTCCTCTCGTGCATAGATTCTCTAACCAAGATCACCAATTCCTAGAGCCCACAGTAAGTTTCCTCATTCCTTCCTTCTTTTTCTTCAATTTTTTTTCCTCACTCTAGAATTAGGAATGGGTTACTCATATCTTCTTAACACTGAAGCATCTTTGGCTAATTTTAAAGTAGTTTATGATATTCCTGAGGACGTAGATGTTGCTTATTGCCATGAGTGTGACATTGCTCTTCAACAACGCCCTCATGTAGTGTTTTTTCCTTTAATGGCCATTTTAAAGGGAGGGGTTAGGTTTCCCGTGAACCTCCTAATACTCCGTACCCTTAGATTTTACGGTTTATGTCCCGACCAACTTCCCCCTAATATTTACTGAGTAGTAAGTTGTGTCAATCGGTTAAACCAATTATACGGGCTACAACTAAACCACCATGATATAAACTATATGTATAGTTTATGTGGTAACATTAGATTTGACTACTACCTTAAGATTAGGGATGTACGGGTACGACTCATATTGTGCTTTCTAGATTCTAATAGAAACTCGGTGGGAGAGTATGTCTGGGTGAGCGGCAACTGGCTTGCCGACGAGCTCACCTGTCCAACTTTGCCTCGTGATGTTGGTTAGTACCGTCCATATTTAACTTTGCTTTCATTTCAATGTGTTTTGCTCGCCCTTATTTTTGTTCAAACAGGTATTAACCAATTTTCGTCTTATTTTGGTGCAAAAAGCAAAAGGTTTAGGCCGGACATTAGAGTTATGCACATGGGAGACCTAAATTTTGTGCTCCAATCAGAGATATTTGTGAATTCTGACAGGAAGCTCTAGGCATTTCATCTCATACTCGATTGTAATCCAGTCTACTCCACTTGGTAGCCTTTCGAACAAGCCCTGTTGGTAGACAACCCTTTATTGTCGTACATTAACGTGCGGCATCCTAATTTCCTTCCACCCAACCTCACGGTAGGTGAAGCTCGGGACTTTGGCCCTCAGCTAATGAGAGCAGAGTCATTAGTACCAGTGTGGGACGGTTTAGCAGATTTAGTCTCCCAAAATCGTACCGTCCATAGACCTATTGAGGAATCCCAAGCCCAAGTTCAGCTAGCCGGGCAAGCAGCAACCGAGTTAATGAACTCCTCCGAAGTAGAAACTGAAAAAGTTGAGGATGAAATTGTGGTCAAACGAACAATGACCATTGACCGTTTTCTGCCCAGCACCTATCCAGCGGCGTAATAGCAACAAACCCAGGGCAAGAGTCAAACTCCCCCTTTTCCTCCTCCTGCCCGCACTCGGAAAAGGAAGCGCACAACCGACCAACCACTAAGAGTCTTGGGGGATGCTCCTCTGAAATCCCCACCACTTGGGTAGGGGTGGAAAATCCGACATGACCTGTGAACCCGACACGACTAACCCGTTTATAAACAGGTTATGGGTTGAGGCTAAACGGGTTCGAATCATATTCGGGTTGACATGGTTGACCTATTTATTAAACGGGTCGTGTTCGTGTTTAAAATGTTTAACCCATTTGACCCGATTAGCTTATAAATGTAATTTTACTGGTTTACCCTTATAACCTAGGTATATAAGCTTATTTTTCATCTCTTCTCTTGAGTCAGAACCTAACCTCATGCCTCTCTTAGTCTATTGTCTCTTCGTTTTCATCGTCAGTCTTTACTCTTCGACTCCGACTTTTCTTCTTCTCCTCAAAACTCCAACCACTCCTCTTTACACTTCTACAGATTCATTGAATCTACAATATAAAATCAAAACCCTAGTATTCCCATGTCTCTCAATCCTCAACTCTCTCTTCCCCTCAAATCCCTAACCGACCCTTTTAGTTTCTCTTTCCCTCAAAACCGTGGTTGGCCTCTCTGCTCTCTGTTCTTCTTCACAACTTCACAGCTTCACAGCTTCACCGGTTCTCTTTCTTTAGATTTCAACCACCGAATCCACCACTAGCAAGGTACATATGTTATATATTTTTATTTTGATTTCTTACTAATGAAATTTTCAATAATTGTAGATCTTTTTTATTGGGTCAATCATTGTTTTTTTATTGATTTTTAAATAGTTGGGTCTTGCTTTGATTTATTTTGAAATTTCTTTGTATCTATCATCTTAAAATAAAATAATTGTAGATCCGTTCCTTTATTTCGTTAATCACTATCATGTTGATTATTTTCTCTTTTTTAAAATAGAAAATAGAAATTTTATTACATTAAGTATCAGTACATAAGAACCATATACTATAGAAAACCAACAAGATAATAAACAGTACAGGGGAAATTAGACCTATTTCTGCAGAAAAAAACACTGCAGAAAAACTGTGCAGAAACTGATACTGCAGAAAAACAAACACAGTAGAAAAACTATGCAGAAAAACAGACACAGAAAAAAACACAGCATAAAAATTGTGCAGAAAAATAGACATAGAAAAAAACTATGCAGAAAAACAGATTGCAGAAAAATCCATTTGTTTTTTTGTGTTAATCATCATACTACTGATTTTTAGTACTAATAGGAGATCTATTTACTGATAAAAACAAAAAATAAAAGTAGATCTGTTTATCTCTTTTTTTATTTTAAAATAATTTGTCTTGCTCTCTAATTTCTTTTCAATTATTTTCTGTTTTAATCATCTTAAAATAAAATAATTGAAGATCAATTTGTATTTTGTGTTAATCATTGTAATGTTGATTGTTTAGTACTAATAGGCATAGTAGATTTGTTTGTTTGTTTTGTTGATTTTAAATCCATTTGTCATTCTTTATGATTTATTTTCAAGTTTATTTGTTTTTGTCATCTTAGAATTACTAAATTTCTAATCAATAATTTTTCTTTAAAGGAGAGGACATTGACTTAGAAGATGAAATTGATGAAGTGGCTAAACTTCCTCCGCCAAAGAAGGCTAAGACTAAGTCTAAGAATAAGACAAATAACAAAGACAACAAAAGGAGGAGGACTTCATATGTTTGGAGTTTCTTTGAGCTGCTTCCTACAAAAGATAAAGAAAATCCTACATGTAAATGCAAGAAGTGTGGAAAGGAATATATTGCTGTCGGAGCATACGGTACAGGAAATTTGAAGCGCCATTTGGATGTATGTCCAAGAAAAGACACAAGGGATGTTGGCCAACTTATACTTGGCCAAAATGCAATGTCTGTAAGTTCACCTAAATTTGATCTTGCAAAATTTAGGGATCAAATTTAGGGAGTTGTTATGTGTTGCTATTACAATGCATGAATTACCTTTTCGGTTTGTTGAGTATGTTGGTATACGGGCAATTTTTTCTTACTTGTGTGTTGATGTCCCTAATATCTCTAGAAATACTACTAAGAATGATTTGGTTAAGATGTATAAGAGGGAAAAAGAAAGGATGAAATCTGTCTTGACATCTGCTCCTGGTAGAGTTTGTTTGACATTTGATTTGTGGACTTTTATAGCTACTGATGGTTATATGTGTGTTACAGCACATTTTATTAATGCTAATTAGGTCTTACAGAAAAGAATGTTAAACTTTTGTCATATGCTACCACCACATAATGGTGTGTCTTTGTTTGAAAAGGTCTATAAATTGCTATCTATATGGGGTATTGAGAATAAAATTTTTAGTGTGACATTGGACAATGCTTCTTCCAATGATGTTTCTATTGACATGCTAAGAACTCAATTGATAAATAAGAAAGCACTTGTTTATAATGGTGAATTTTTTCATCTTCATTGTTGTGCTCATATTCTCAATTTGGTTGTACAAGATGGTTTGAAAGAAATTGATGTTGTTATCCAAAAAATTTGTGTAAGCATTAAGTATATAAGAGGCTCACAAGGGAGGAAAAAAAGTTTTTATGAATCTGTTAAACAAATGGATTTGGATGGTAAGAAAGGTTTAAGGCAAGATGTGCCTACTAGATGGAATTCTACATTTTTAATGCTTCAAAGTGCTCTCTATTATCGACATGCTTTTCAACATCTAGAGTTAACTAACTATAATTTTAAGCATTGTCCTACTGTTGATGAGTGGAAAAAGGTAGAAAAAATTAAGAAGTTCTTGGCTATTTTTTATGATGCTACATTGGTCTTTTCTAGCACAAAATATCCAATAGCTAACTTGTATTTTCCACAAGTTTTTATTATTTATTTTACCTTGAAGAAAGAAAGCGATAGTGAGGATAAGTATATGAGAAAAATAGCAGATCAAATGCTTGTGAAATTTGAGAAGTATTGGATAGAGTTTAGTGTTGTGTTGGCCATAGCAGTGGTCTTGGACCCTAGGTATAAGTTGCCTTTGATTGGTGCTATCAAAAGCTTTATGGGTAAGCTAGTTCATTCTAATATTTAAAGGTTTGTGAAAAATTATTTGTTTTGTTTGGAGAATATGTGAGTAATGTTGCTACACCTTCAACATCTTCCAAAATGACTGGTCAAGCTACTTAAGAAACTGAAGAACAATATGCTAATGAGGGATCTTTGTCTATGATGCAAGTATGTTATTTTATTATTATTATTATTATTTTTTAATTTATATTATGACATTTATATTCTGCTTAGATTAACATTTATTATATTGTTTTTATATGTAAGAATTTGATTTCTTTCATAGTATGGATGTGGGTAGGCAGGCACAAAAAACACAATTGGAGCTCTACTTGGATGAACCAAGAGTGGATAGGAATGCAAAACTAGACATACTAGCTTTTTGGAAAGGAAATGAATTTCGGTATCCAGAACTTGCTGCCATGGATCGTGATATTTTGAGAATTCCTATTTCTACGGTTGCTTCGAAATCCTCTTTTAGTGTTGGGGGACGAGTCATTGATCAATTCAAGAGTGCACTTAAGCCTGATGTTGTGAAGGCATTGGTTTGTACAAGACATTGGTTATATGCAGATATAGGTAATGTATTTTTTATTTACACGTTGGTTGAATGAGTTTTAAGTTTTATGATGATTTTTAAAAAATAAAACTCTAATTATAGGCGTGGGTGAGAAGGCCCAACGCTAAGCGTTGGGCCCAGGGCCTGATTTGAATATCACTGCTTGTCCGAAGAGGTGAAAGGGATCAGCGCTTAGTCCGTTTGTTGGAAATGCAACCAAGAAGGGACGAATGTTTCATTCGAAGACAACCTAGTTGGTCCGAAGAGGTTCAACTCATCGGACCGCAGGAAATCTTGATCAAGTTGACATACTGGAGACCCCAGCAAATCTCCCAGAAGATTCCACGGTGAGGAGTGAATTCTGGGTACACCTGGGGATGAGAAGTACATAAAATATCTTGAAGGAAAGGCTACTACCACCGCATTTAATGCACTGCAGCAACTTTCCTGGCCGCATTTATGTGGAGAAGACACTTGAACAGTGCAACCTCAACTACCACCACTCATGACAGGCTAAAGCAAGCTTCTGATGTGACTAATACTCAAGTGGGCACTTAGATGAAGAACAAGTGGACGATGAAGATAAGGAGGAAGGAGTATATATAAAGGGAATAGGCCTCACAGAAGAGGGAGAGAAAATTTTAGTCATTTAAGTCTGTAAACTTTTAACCTCTTCGGATTTAAGAGGATCCCTGCTGAATACTAGTCTGAACATCATTTTTGTTCCTTGTTTTGTCTATTTGAACCGTTGTTGAATCTATTTTTAGCCCAGTTGTTCAACCCACTCTCTACAAATTTATTGTTAAGGGTTTCATTGGGCTGAGTCTATAAAGTCCATACTTGGCCCAATAAAAATTGACCCTACAATTGGCGCCGTCTGTGGGAACAGCTTAAGTAAAGGTGGGAGCAACACCTCAGAAATGGCTGAACTGAGGCAACGACCAATGGAGTCCAGATCATCTCAGCACACTGATCCTTTTCTTAATCTTGAACGGAGACAAGATCGTGAAGGCAGCATACACACCATATATGACGATCAAAATTAATCACATGGAGAGAGCCACATGTCCCATGCAGAGAAAAACCAAAGCATGCAGTTGGAGATTCAAAGGTTAAGGAGAGAGTTGCGCCATGCAAAGAGGAAGCGCATTCCCTCATACTCTGATGAAGATTCTGAGGACGAGCGGGACGACGACTACAGGCAGAGGCCTCGAACACTAGTCAGTGAACCCTTCCCCTATAAGGAAATGCACCATCGTGAGAGGAACCCTCAGAGCCCCTTCTCTAGGGGCGCAGGGAACGATGCTATGAGTAAAGCTCTGGATCAGATCTCCAGATCTCCTTTTACACGTAACATTGAGAATGCCAGACTTCCTCGGCGTTTCCACCAGCCTACATTCACCATCTATAATGGCCGGACTGACCTAGTGGAACATGTGAGTCATTTCAACCAGCGGATGGCCGTTCACTCTAGGGACGAGGCCCTAATGTGCAAGGTTTTCCCATCCAGTTTGGGACCAATAGCCATGAGATGGTTTGATAGTCTGAAAGTAAACACTATTAGCTCTTTCCAAGAGCTAACTCAGGCATTTGGGTCCCGTTTTGTCACGTGCCGAAGGGTTCTGCAATCCATGGCCTCCCTATTGTCCGTCAGCATAAGGGAGGGTGAAACTTTGAAGTCATATTTAGATAGGTTCTGGGAAACCTATAACGAGATGGAAGAAGACTGTGACTTGGTGGCCATAAGCTCTTGTAAGCTAGGCCTTCCCATTGAACATCTCTTAAGGACGTCCCTAACAGCCAAACCTGCTACTAGTGTGCGCCAGTTGATGGATAGGATTGACAAATACAAGAGAGTTGAAGAAGACCAACAGCAGAGTAAAGGCAAGGATAAGGTTATCCCTCAGGAGAGGAGGGATTTCAGGTCGGACCGACAGAGCCATAACCGTCAAAGAAAGGATTGGGTCGGATAGGGTTCAGCAAATTTTTAAGCAGTCAATGCTGTATTTTGTGAGCCCCTGCACCAAGTTCTGGAGAGAATCAAGAATGAGCCTTTCTTCAAGAGGCCAAACAAGATGGCCGGAAACCCTGAAAGGCGCAACCATAATCTCTACTGCCAATATCATCTTGACCATGGGCATACTATTGAAGACTGTAGGAGTTTGTGGAACCATTTGGATCAACTTGTCAGCGAGGGCAAGCTAAAACAACTTTTGCACCACTCATACGGTCAGGGAAGCCAGGGAAACGCAAGGTCTTGGAGAGGGGACCCTGTGAAACCCCCTTTGGGCACAATGAATGTTACCTTTGCCGCACCAGGGAGGACAGGGTCTTGCCCATCCAGAGTATTATCAGTTGCTCGGCTACCCTCGGAGAGTATTAGTAGGGAGCCGAAGAGGCTTAGGACAGGGGCTCAACCTATTTTGGGCTTTTCAGAGGATGATAAAATCGGAACTATACAGCCGCATGATGATGCTCTAGTGGTTACTCTCAGAATAGGAGGATACGACGTGAGGAGAGTAATGGTGGATCAGGGCAGCGCTGCAGAGATAATGTACCCAGACCTTTATAAGGGACTGAACTTGACTCTCGAGGACTTGACACCTTACAGTTCCCCTCTGGTGAGTTTTGATGGTAAAGTGGTCATCCCCAAAGGCCAGATCAGACTCCCTGTGCAAACTGGATCTGAAACGGTGGAGGTAGACTTTATAGTGGTGGACGCCTATTCACCCTACACCGCAATTGTGGCTAGACCTTGGCTTCATACCCTCGGAGCCGTATCCTCCACACTTCATCAGAAGGTTAAATATCCGTCCGAAGGACAAGTCGAAGAAATTCGAGGAGATCAATCGACTCCAGACAATGTCTAGTGGCAGCTATCCAGCACCAACATCAGAACGAATCCTTGGATCGTAGCGATGTAGGCTTATAGCAGTTAAAACCTTTGGTGCTAGACACCGAAACCCCGGCCAACGGGGCAGAATGTGAAAGCCTTATGAAGGTAGTCGTTAATAATGACCCTGAGAAATTCTTTCAAGTTGGATCCATGCTGCCTCCTCAAGAGAAGGAAGAGTTGATAGAGTTCTTCAGAACCAACGCTGATGTGTTTGCATGGGACTCAGCAGAAGCCCCAGGAGTAAGTCCAGAATTCATTTGCCACCATCTGAACGTTAATCCCGCCATCATCCCCAAGAAACAACTGCTCCGGCGTCCATCAAGAGAACATGCAGACGCGGTTAGAGAAAAAGTGATGAAACTCAAGCAGGCAGGGGCCATTAAGGAAATTTCTTTTATCCTGAATGGCTGGCTAACACAGTGGTAGTAAAGAAGAAAAACGGAAAATGGCGGGTGTGCGTAGATTTCACAGACCTTAACAGGGCTTGTCCGAATGATTCGTTTCTAATGCCGAAGATAGACCAACTAGTTGATGCAACCGTTGGGCACCCTCGGATGAGTTTCCTAGACGCATTTCAAGGTTACCAGCAAATACCACTAGCTCGCGGTGATCAGGAGAAAACAGATATCATGACCCCCGTGGGGAATTACCACTACAAGATAATGCCGTTCGGCCTGAAAAACGCAGGGGCTACCTATCAGAGGATGATGACCAGAATGTTTGAGCCGCAGTTGGGTAAAAGCATGGAGGTTTATATTGATGATATGGTGGTAAAAAGCAAGGTTATTGCAGAACACATTGGGGACCTTAGGGATGTTTTTGAAATTTTGAGAGAACACAAATTACGTTTGAACGCATCCAAGTGTTCGTTTGGTGTGGGATCAAGCAAGTTCTTGGGATATATGGTGACTTATAGGGGGATTGAAGTTAACCCCGATCAGATAAAAGCCATCAACAACTTACGAGCTCCTCGGAATCCCAAGGAAATCCAGAAGCTGACAGGAATGACTGCTGCCCTCAATAGGTTCATTTCCAGATCAGCTGACTGGTGTAGACCTTTCTTCTTGCTGATCAACAAGTGGAAGGGTTTCGAATGGACTGAGGAATGTGTTATTGCTTTCCAGCAACTTAAGGACTACCTAGCTCGACCTCCAATTATGTCCAGTCCAGAGCCTGATGAGGTCTTATTTGCATACATCGCTGTAGCCCCTAATGCGGTGAGCTTAGTGCTGATCCGAACAGACTCTGGTATACAAAAACCAGTCTACTACGTAAGTAAGTCATTGCATGAAGTTGAAACTCGTTACTTGCCGCTGGAAAAGGCCATCCTGGCAGTAGTGCTAGGGACGAAGAAGCTGCCCCACTATTTCCAAGCCCACACCGTTATAGTCCTCACCCAGCTACCGCTCAGGGCCATACTCCAAAGCGCCGACTACACTAGAAGGATTGCCAAATGGGGCACGATCCTAGGGGCTTTCGATATCAAGTACATGCCTTGCACATCAGTGAAGGGCCAGGTCCTTGCTGACTTGGTCGCCGAGTTCACGGAGCCCTATTTGGAGGAGGTAACACCAACACCGGGCTTGGAGGGAAAGTCCGTTGGCATGGTTTCTTTACAGAGCCCATTGCCCTGGGAAGTGTACGTAGATGGCGCATCGAATCAGAGGGGTTCAGGGGTGGGGCTAGTGCTGATATCCCCAGAGAAAATTGTTATTGAAAAAGCGTTAAGGCTGGATTTCTCTGCGACGAATAATGAGGCAGAGTATGAGGCTCTTTTAATGGGGATGATGATGGTACGGAGGATGGGAGGAAAGTCAGTCCAGATGTTCTCGGACTCAAAATTAATCGTTGGTCAAGTACAAGGGGAATTCGAGGCAAAGGACAAAAGAATGCAAGGGTACCTGAGTCAAGCCAAATTACTGCAGACACAATTTGAAACTTTTAACCTACGGCATATCTCGAGAAACAGCAACACGCATGCTGATTCTTTGGCCACGCTCGCCACCTCTTCAGCGCAAGAATTGCCAAGGGTTATCCTCATTGAAGACATGCAAAGACCAACGAAATTAAGAAGAGAGGCAGTCCAGGTTCATCACATCAGGGCCACCCTAAGCTGGATGGACCCTATCATCAAGTTCTTGAAGGATGATGTGTTGCCCGAAGAAAAAGGGGAAGCAGATAAAGTAAGGAGAAAAGCTACTCGTTTCTGGCTATTCGAGGACCATAAACTTTATAAGCGCTCCTATTCAGGTCCATATTTATTGTGCATGCACCCTGAAGCAGCTGAATCACTACTAGAGGAATTGCATGAAGGGATCTGTGGAAGCCATACAGGTGGGAGATCTTTGGCTCACCGAGCCATTACCCAAGGTTATTGGTGGCCGAATATGCAGAAAGAGGCCCATGAGTACGTTAAGAAGTGCGATCAATGCCAGCGGTTTGCGTCGAACATACATCAGCTCGGAGGCATTCTTAATCCGCTGTCCAGCCCATGGCCTTTCACTCAATGGGGTTTGAATATTGTGGGCCCATTCCCTAAGGCAGCGGGAAACAAGAAGTACCTCCTGGTCAGCACGGACTATTTCACCAAATGGGTCGAAGCTGAACTACTAGCAAACATCAGGGATGTAGACGTGAAGAAATTTATCTGGAAAAATATCGTCACTCGGTTTAGGGTCCCCCATACCCTCATATCGGACAATGGACTTCAATTTGACAGCAAAGCTTTCAGGAATTATTGTGGTGAGCTGGGAATCACAAACAGATACTCTACCCCTGCTTATCCCTAGGGAAATGGACAAGCAGAAGCTGTTAATAAAGTCATAGTTAACGGATTGAAGAAAAGACTAGATGAAGCTAAGGGTAGATGGGTGGAAGAATTGCCTCACGCGTTATGGGCATATAGAACTACGCCTCGCAGGTTTACAGGAGAGACCCCCTTCTCAATGACCTATGGGGCTGAAGCTGTCATACCTCTAGAGACGGGGTTTCCAACATATATGACTAGCTCTTTTAATCCGATCGGCAATAATGGGCAGCTGGAAAAGAGTTTGGATTTGATTGAAGAACGAAGGGAAAAGGCGATGGTTCAACCGGCACATTACAAACAAAAGCTCAAACAGGGCTACGACGCCAACGTAAGGTTGAGACCTTTAGAGCCTGGGGATTTGGTGTTGAGGAAAGTGGTGGGCACTGTAAAGAATCCAGCTTGGGGAAAGCTTGGACTAAATTGGGAAGGGCCGTACCGCATCACCTCAAAAGCTGGAATTGGAGCATATTTTTTGGAAGATCTGGATAATCATGTAATACCCCGGCCGTGGAATGTAAATAACCTGAAAAGGTATTATTATTAAGTGTACTTTTCCTTTCTGTGATGGTGCCATTTTATTGTGCTAATAATCCTCTCAAAGTGTTTAAACTTAAATTCAATCATGCCTGTATTCCTCGGACCAAATGATTTGGGTTAGTTAACACTAATTTACGTTCCTGTGTTTAAACTTAAATTCGATCATGCCTGTAGTCCTCGGACCAGATGATTTGGGTTAGTTGACACTCATTTACGTTCCCATGTTTAAACTTAAATTCGATCATACCTATAGTCCTCGGACCAGATTATTTGGGTTAGTTAACACTCATTTACGTTCCCGTGTTTAAACTTAAATTCGATCATGCCTGTTATCCTCGGACCAGATGATTTGGGTTAGTTAACACACATTTACGTTCCTGTGTTTAAACTTAAATTCAATCATGCCTGTTGTCCTCGGACCAGATGATTTGGATTAGTTAACACTCATTTACGTTCCTGTGTTTAAACTTAAATTCAATCATGCCTGTAGTCCTCGAACCAGATGATTTGGGTTAGTTAACACTCATTTACATTCCCATTAAGTGTTTAAACTTAAATTCGATCATGCCTGTAGTCCTCGGACCAGATGATTCGGGTTAGTTAACACATTTACGTTCCCCTTAGTGTTTAAACTTAAATTCAATCATGCCTGTTGTCCTCGGACCAGATGATTTGGGTTAGTTAACACTCATTTACGTTCCTGTGTTTAAACTTAAATTCAATCATGCCTGTTGTCCTCGGACCAGATGATTTGGGTTAGTTAACACTCATTTACGTTCCTGTGTTTAAACTTAAATTCAATCATGCCTGTAGTCCTCGGACCAGATGATTTGGGTTAGTTAACACTCATTTACGTTCCCCTTAAGTGTTTAAACTTAAATTCAATCATGCCTGTTGTCCTCGGACTAGATGATTTGGGTTGGTTAACACTCATTTACGTTCCTGTGTTTAAACTTAAATTCGATTATGCCTGAGTCCTCGGACCAGATGATTTGGGTTAGTTAACTCATTTACGCCTCTCAAAGTGTTTAAACTTAAATTCAATCATGCCTGTAGTCCTCGAACCAGATGATTTGGGTTAGTTAACACATTATGATTTTCCCAAGTGTTTAAACTTGATTCTACGAGCAGTTTTCCTCAAGTATTATTGTCTACGTTATTATTCTAGTCTGGTGCTTGGCAGAATATGCGAATTTAAGCTCAATTACGTCAACTGTTATTACCATGAGGCCTCGTTTAGCCATGTTTAAAAGATTACCATGGTTTTGGTTGATTCTCAGTTATCAAACTGTCATTATTAGCCATAATGGCACAATCTAACATATACCATAAAAGTAACAAGGACAAAAAGTAAACCATTTCATTCATTAAAGAGGTAATTTTGTTACAAAATAGATGATAATGGGTCCTAACTATTACACAATCTAACATCCTAAGCCTTTTTCTGAGGCACTGGGTCAGTCTTTGGCAGATCACCCGCATCACCGGTCTGAAGAGGTGCCTGGCTTGTCTCAGTTGGGACTGGAAGATTCTGACCGGCCGAGGAAGCTTCCAAGGTATCTGGCAGGTCGCATATGTCAGGGTGGTAGTAGACACTCCCAGGCTGCCTTAAGGCAGACTCTGGGGGGACTCTAGCCGCATCAAGGTTTTTGCCCCACGTGATGTCGCAGTATTCCCTGCAGACCTTTGCAAACTCCTCGGTCAGCCTCGTTTGGGTCTCTTGCACCCCCAGCATATAGGCAACCTGCTTCTCTGCCTCAACTGCTTCCTTGGCCAATTGAGCGTCCTCCTTGGCCAATTTAGCAGCATCCTTAGTTTTGTTAAGCTCAGCCCGAAGTTCTCTCACCAGCGCCTTTTCTGTTTCCAGATTGATTTCGGTAGTAAACAGCTTCTGGCGTTGGTCTTCGGCTTGCTTTGTAGCAGTCTTCAGGCCTGCCTCTAGACTCTTCTTTGCCTTCGTCTCCTCTTTCAGTTGCTCGGAGATGCGGGCGCACTCGTCTTTTACACTGCCCAATGCTTTCTCGGCCTCCTCCCTAGAATGGACCTCGGCTTGCACTTCAACAGGCTTCTTTTTATTCCACTCTTCAGCCACGTAAATTTGTTGAGTAATCTGCATGGCAAACAAGGAATTTTATGTTAGTTAGGAACGCATATAAGAGCTATGAGAGAGTCACTTATCTTACCATGGCTATATCCCTTTTGAGGGATAGAAAGAGCTCCTATTGGTTAAAGCGCCGATAGGACTCCATGTCCTTCGGAAGGAGCAGAGGCTGCTCCAATGCCTCCGCAATGTGTCCGGCCTTCCCTCCAGCATAGTTTCTGAGGGAGGCATCATATGGGATGGCTGCACCATCCAGTGTTAGTTTCGGGGACCATACCCGTGTTCCTCGCCACACGTTTGCGACCAAGGGTTCTTCCTTGCTCTCAGTAGAAGAAACCCTTTTGCTTCTCGTGTCGTGGGCTGTTTTTTGCTGCTTGGTCCCCTTCGGAGGTGCCACCTCCCCATCTTCAATATCCGTCACCGCCCTCTTCTTTTTCAGATCCGGCAGTGGTTTTAGGCCGTGATCTTTTGGGGCTTGGGGAGGAGGAGGAGGTGGTGGAAGATTGACCGTGGGCTAGGACGTGCTAGCACCCTTGGTCACGGCCTTCGGCCTCCTGTTCTTCATCAAGTCTGTTAGACTTTGCATGTCTTCTTCAGAGGAGTCGTCAGGCACTGCTATATTTAAGGTTGGAGCAACTGATTGCCTATCAAACGCCTCGTCGGCGGCCAAAATTTGAACTTCCTCTGAGGTTTCCCCTTCAAACTTGAACTGATCAATTTGCTCATCAAGCGAAGGGGTCGAAGAAGCTACTTTTTCTCCCTCTGCTGCCGGCTGAAGAGGGACCTGCTAAACAGGCTGGATGAGCAACAGAATGCCCTGTGGGTTTGGATGAGGCACAGGGGCAAGGTCAAATGGAGCCAGAAAATCCTTCCGAGCAACGTTGATGCGATTAAGGCGACGGTCTCCAAGTGTTATCGCGTTGCCTACTGGCTGTAAATCATTTTTCTTCAGAGTATAGCCGAGGATGAGATAAACGGCCCTAAGCTGCCCGTCTTCGCTTACAAAGACCTCTGACCGAAGAAGGAAGTTAAGTGCTGCGGTGTTTGTAAGGCTTAGCCGATGAGCAACGTGATCCCTATCTGTAACATCAAAATGGAACGGTCAGAAAAAACACGATAGAGATGGCCAGATTATTGAAAACAAAAACCCTAAGTTTATTGTGGGGAAACCTATTTGGGGGATATCCCACCTGGCTCTCCTGGCCGGGTAGGGCAATGAAGCCCATCATGCCACACGCCCGAGACGATCAGATAGTCGTCTTTCATCCCTTTATTAGACTTGGGAAGGCAGGAGAGGAGTCTAACTTCATCGGATTGGGATCTAAGATAGTATCCCGACCCTTGTTTGGAACGACATTCGTACATGTGTACCACGTCGAGCCAGGTGAGCCCCATATGTTGGTTCAGATCGTCGATTGCTCCTAAAATCCTAAACACGTTAGCCGCGCACTGCTTGGGGCAAAGTCTATGGTTTAGGAGATAATCTCTAGTGACCCGACCCATGGGGATGGTCATCCCTCCTTCCAAGAAGGCGATAATGGGGATTGCAACTTCACCTTCCTCTCGGTCTAATAGTAACCCTTCCGTAGAGCAATATCTTAAGCCCACATTCTGGGGAATGCGATACATCGCCCTAAACTTCTCTATCTGGGAAGGACTATTCACCAGATGTTTAAAGCTACCCATTTTCAGTTAAAATAGCAGGGAACAACACAGAACAAGGGTGGGAGAACGAATATCCAATGGCCGAAGAGGCAGATTGAAAAGAATACGAAAATCTTAAGTCAAGAACTTACGCGAAATCAAATTGGAGGATAGCCTTTGGGTTCGTAGGAGGATCGTGTCTGACTCTGGGACGAGTTGGAGTTGATGACAGGAAAGGCTTTGTGAGCGTGGATGCTTGAGTTCGCTGAGAAATCTGAAACTTGCAAAGTGAGAGAAAATAACCCCCTCTGGGACTTTATATAGAGGCAGGCAAAATGGTGGGATTTATCCCGCCAAAATTTTAGGAAAAATCACGTCCATTGGATTTGTAACGTACGGTTGGATTCCTTAGATAAGACGCCGCCTAAATCAATTAATGGCGCCTCGGAGACGGTGCAACAACAGCAGTAATAAAGAAGCGCCTAAATTTATGCGCCTACGCATGTGTGGATTCAGAAATTCAATGCTTTTATTTGGCAAAAGATCAAAATCTCATTTTTTCCCTTCGGATGCGAGGGAAAAATTAGAATTTTGAGGGGCTATTGTGGGTGAGAAGGCCCAACGCCAAGCGTTGGGCCCAGGGCCCGATTTAAATATCACTGCTTGTCCGAAGAGGTGAAAGGGATCAGCGCTTAGTCCGTTTGTTGGAAATGCAACCAAGAAGGGACGAATGTTTCATCCGAAGACAACCTAGTTGGTCCGAAGAGGTTCAACTCATCGGACCGCAGGAAATCTTGATCAAGTTGACATACTGGAGACCCCAGCAAACCTCCTAGAAGATTCCATGGTGAGGAGTGAATTCTGGGTACACCTGGGGATGAGAAGTACATAAAATATCTTGAAGGAAAAGCAGCTACCACCGCATTTAATGCATTGCAGCAACTTTCCTGGCCGCATTTATGTGGAGAAGACACCTGAACAGTGCAACCTCAACTACCACCACTCATGACAGGCTAAAGCAAGCTTCTGATGTGACTAATACTCAAGTGGGCGCTTAGATGAAGAACAAGTGGACGATGAAGATGAGGAGGAAGGAGTATATATAAAGGGAATAGGCCTCACAGAAGAGGGAGAGAAAATTTTAGTCATTTAAGTCTGTAAACTTTTAACCTCTTCGGATTCAAGAGGATCCCTGCTGAATACTAGTCTGAACATCATTTTTGTTCCTTGTTTTGTCTGTTTGAACCGTTGTTGAATCCATTTTTAACCCAATTGTTCAACCCACTCTCTACAAATTTATTGTTAAGGGTTTCATTGGGCTGAGTCTATAAAGTCCATACTTGGCCCAACAAAAATTGACCCTACAATAGGATAGATATAAATGGGAAACTTTGTCTCAGGTGAGATGATTCACCTGATCGTGCTTTAGTGCAAACAACATTTCATATTATTATCTTTAAATGTCAAATTTCATTTTGATGATAAATCTGGTAGAATGCTTCATTTTCCCTTTCAATGTTCTTCTCCACTACCCATTTTATGGTCTGATATACGTTATGAATCATGGTAGTAAGGTTTGATTGACGTTATGAGTCATGGCAGCAACTTATGACCCAATCTCCAATGAATTTACAGATTAAGGAAAGAATGAATATTGGCTTAATCAACTTTTTCTTCTATATTCTTGTTAAATGAAAATGTTATTGTTAATGTCCCTTTCACTAGTCTTGTATAACACTATAACAGTAAGTTAGAGAAACCTACTAGAAATTTGTTTTGGGTTCTAATAGGTTCTAATTTTGTTTTGTTTTTCTGTAATTTAGTATATGATATGATACCTTCATTTCCATAAAATGTCAAATAGTAGTATAGAACAATAAACCAAGGTCTTAGTTTCCCCTAGATAAAATTGTTGTATAGATGTTGTTTTGGAAGAATACATTTGTTTATAGATGTTGTTTTCTTGGTAGACATCACAAGTTCATTACCAGTAATTACCACTATGCGAATGTCTATTATTTATTTAATTGATTCAATTGCTTGATTATCCACAGTTTCTAAATTTCTTATTTATAATGCTTTGATAAATTTTTAATGTTTCATTAAATTTTTTTGATGTAGAACTTGCACAATCACAATTGGAAGAGCTCACAGAAGATATAATGAACATGAATATCAATAAGGATGAGCACAAGGAAGACATATCTTCAATGGAACCCTCAATGGATCAAATCCCTTAATCAATGATGACTTTTACTTTTTGATATGGCACTTGGATGTTTGGACTTAGATTTTTCCATCATGGATATTTTGATATGCCATATATGTAATCATGCTGGTTTTTAATTTCTTAATATGTAATGTCTTTAAAGTTTTTTATATGGCACTTGGATGCCATATAATAATTTTGGTTTTTATTATTATGGAACTTTGACATATTATTGAATTTGATTGTATGGAGGTTGGAACCTTTTGGACTAGTAATTTTATTTTGAAGGAATGAAAGAATATTTGCTTTTATTATTATTTAAATTTGTATTACTTGATTTATGGTTGAATTATAATCTTTGATATATGAGAGTTGATAATAAGTTATTTGGGTTAAGTTTAACCTATTAATTAAATAGGTTGTTCAGGTCAGTTGGGATTTATTATTCAAACAGGTTATTAACAGGTCATTTGTGTCAACCCTATTATGACCTACTAATTAAACGGGTTAAATGTGTCGTGTCGGGTTACCCATTTAATAAAGAGGTCGTCTTAAGGTGGAGGAATCCTAACCCGTTTATTAAACAGGTTGGGCTTGGGTTGACCCATATAACGTAATACTTACAGCTCAACCCGATACGCGAACATGAATTGCCACCCCTACACCCAGGGCATAGTCATCTGGGAACCTACTAGCGGCACTTACTCAATTGCGCAAGTCAGGTCTAATGTGGCGACCTTTTCCTGTCCAGATGTGGGTTGGCAGACCATTTTCAAGCTCGAGAATGAGCCTCTTCTTGTGATGGCTAGTGTTAGGACCTAGGCACAAGGTGAGGGTGGCTGAATCGCTTAAAGTCTGGCGCAGGGCCTTCAACTTCTTAAGGATGTGCACTTTTTCTCGGGTGGCACCAATGTGTCTCTAACTGCCCGGTTGCAGTGGCATACAATAGCGGTAATACACTACTTTTCCCTCTTGTACAAATGTATTTGTATTTCTTTTTCTTTTCATGTTTATCGTTATTGTATTATTAGGCCGCACAATTGGCTTATGTAATAGAAGACAGGTTGAAGGAGGCTGCTGAGGACGTTGACTGGGAAAAGGCTTTGAAGGATGTTGCTGTAGTCACTACAAAGGATAAGGGCAAGGCTGCTAAGAAGAGGGTATAGGCATCTGAAAAGGCCCGAATACTGGCAAAGTAGAAGCTAACAGAGATGGACGTGAAGCTGGGGGAACAGAGCTTAAGTTGGTTGAAGCAGAGAGTCTAAATTTGGCACAAGTCGATGAGATTGCCAATCTAAAGGCGGCCCTTAAAGCTTGTGAAGAAAAGTGGTGCAACGAGGGCTTTACGGACGCTAAAAACTCTGTGGAACTGATTTTCTATCAAGCACAGAGGCATGGGGTTCGGGGAAGGATGGACGGCCGCTTTACAAGCTATGGGGGTGCCCGATGATTACCCACTAAGGAATCATGAGCAAATACCCTTTTCGGAGCCTTTTCCCCCCATTCAGAATCCCTTCAGTGCCGACGACGAAAAGGATACTCCCAGTATAAGGGAGCTGGTGCAAGAAATTGACTCTCATGTAGAGTTAGTTGATCTTGAAGTCACTAGCAACTTTAATGCTGCGTTGCAAACGGCTTCATTGCCACTTCTAGATTCGGGTGCCCAGCCTGCCGGGGATGTTCAAGCTCAGCATACTCTGCTGCTCAGCTTACTGGGGATGTATCAGCTTAGCCTGCTGAGGACACTATCCCACCCCAGCCCACTGACCCTGCTGTTCAAGCCCGTAGAAAATGTTTAACTTACCTTACTCTTTCGCTTTCTCTTTTCTTTATTTATTATTTTTTCTTTGCTGGGTTTGCTTATGGTCATCGGGATGTGGTGACAGAACACTGATTTTACTTTAGTTTGTGTTAATTTTATTTTATTTATTTAGTCACGATGATGTGGTGACAGGACATCTATTTCAGTCATATCTATGAATAATTTCTACATTGCTATTAAATTATTTCTGCTATATTTTACTCTTGTGCATTTGTGGGGATCATGTAACCCAATTAAGGTTAGCTCTTGGTTGGTGATAAGGGTTAAATTAATCAAAGGTCACCTTAACCGAGCACATTTGCCATAAGTAAAACATAGATAAGGACTTTACCTGTTTGGTGAGCCTTTCTGTCCTTAGAAAAAAATAGAGATTAGGTTTCCACCTATTCGGTGATAGGGATCGAACCGAGAACAGGCTCCTGTCCTTGGTAAAAATAGGAACAAGGTTTCCACATGTTCGGTGATAGGGATCAAACCGAGTACAGGCTTCTGTCCTTGGTAAAAATACAAATATTAGCATGGTAATTCGACTTTTATATACTACGTGCGTAAACATATTTCTTTTTACAACATATGTACATAACTGGCAACTCCTTCCACAGTTAATGATAAAACCTTCTTAAATTTTGAACATTCCATGGGTGGGGAAGTGGCCTTTCATCCATGTCCTCCAAATAATACACCTTAGCTCCAGCAATAGCAGTAACCCTATATAGACCCTCCTAATTTGGAGTTAACTTTCCAGGGTTGGCATCTCGGGCATTCCCCACTGCTTTCTGCAACACTAAATCTCTAGCTCTGAATTCTCTACTCTTGACATCCTTGTTGTATTGACAAGTGAGCTTTTGTTGATACTCGACCAGCCTTGTGGTTGTTGATTCCCCGGATTCTTCTAACGAGTCTAACTGCTTTACCAGTACCTCCTCATTTTCGGCAGGGACAAATCTTAAGACCCAAGCACTACATAAGCTTACTTCAGTTGGTATCATTGCTTCCCCTCTTATGTCAGTGAAAATAAGGTTTCCCCTGTGGATCTCTTGGGGGTTGTTCAGTATGCCTATAATACATTCGATAACTCCTTGGCCCATATTCCCTTAGTGCTTTCCAATCTCTTCTTCAACCCATTCACAGTCGTCTTGTTAGTAGCCTCAGCCTGGCCATTACTTTGTGGATACGTCGAGGTGGAATATGTGTTCTTAATACCGAGGTTGCTACAAAACCTTCGAAAAGCTTTACTGTCAAATTGCAACCCATTGTCAGACACCAGGGATTCTGGCACTCCAAATCTCGTTACTATATTTCTTCAGACAAACTTCTTAATGTCTACATCCCAAGTATTGGCTAATGCCTCGGCCT
Organism: Quercus gilva; assembly: GCA_023621385.1. Classification (NCBI taxonomy): domain Eukaryota; kingdom Viridiplantae; phylum Streptophyta; class Magnoliopsida; order Fagales; family Fagaceae; genus Quercus; species Quercus gilva. The sequence goes on from CM042483.1 coordinate 756,337, forward strand.
CGGCCCACTTTGTGAAATAGTCCATGGCTACCAAAACAAATCTTTGGTTTCCTGTAGCTCGAGGGAATGGACCAATAATATCTAGCCCCCACTATGCAAAGGGTCATGGGCTACTGATAGGGTTTAAACTCCCTGCTGGCTGATGTATCAAAGGGGCATGCTTCTGATATTGCTCACATTTTTGGACGTACTCGGCAGCATCCTTGTGCATTTGTGGCCACCAGAATCCCTGGGTCATTGCTCAGTGGGCCAATGAACGTCTTTCAACTTGACTGCCACACACCCCCTCGTGGAGCTCAATCAAGAGCTCTTCAACTTTTCTGGGGTGCAAACACTGTAGATATGGTCCCTTGAAAAACCTTCGGTACAATTAACTGTTTACCGATAACCAATACCAAGCAGCCATCTGACGCACTCTGTCTGCTTCTTTTCCATCGGCTGATACTTGGTCATCGGCCAAAAAATCAATGATTGGATCCATCCAATATGGCTCAAATACCGCCACTATTGAAACCTTTAACCTTGCATCAACACTTGGTTCTGCCACCACCTCCACCTTGATTAGCCGGGGCACCTCCTTGGTTAATGATGATGCCAAGGTGGCTAGAGAGTCGGCATGTCGATTCTGCCTCCTAACAATTTGAATGACTTTTACCATCTGAAACTGATTCATAATCTGCTTTACCAACCGAAAATAGTCAATCATCCGAGTATCTTTGGCTTCAAAGCTTCCCTACACCTGATTAACAACTTATCGAGAATCCGAGTAAACCTCCACCTCCCGGGCACCCAAATTCAAAACAGCTCTCAGTCCGGCAAGTAAGGCTTTATACTCAGCCTCATTGTTGGAAACCTTAAAACCCAACCTAAAGGAATGTTCCACCCTTATCCCTTCCAGCGTGATGATAACGATTCCTGCCCCAGCCCTCAGTGCACTAGACACATCATCCACAAATACTTTCCACGGTTGGACTTCCATACGAAAAATAATCTCCACCTCCCTTCTTGGGGAAATTTCTGCAACAAAGTTAGCAAGAATTTGACCCTTCACTGAACTCCTGGGTCTGTACCTTATATCAAAAGCGCTTAATCAGGTTCCCCACTTGGCTATCCTACTCGTGAAATCAGATCTCTTCAACAATGACTGTAGGGGATACTCAGTTAACACATAGACAGTATGAGGTTGAAAGTAATGAGGCAGTTTCCTTGTGGCATGCACCAAGGCTAACACCAACTTCTCTAGGGGTAAATATTTGGTCTCGGCGTCGACCAGAGTTTTGCTGACATAATATACTGGTAGTTGTACACCTTGATCCCTCAGCAACATGACACTTACAGCATGCTTGAACATCGAAAGATACATGAACAAATTCTCGCCTGGCTTTGAAGCTGACAACATAGGTGCCTGCATCAAATACTCCTTTAAATCTTGGAAAACCTTTTCACATTCCTCGGTCCACTGAAATCCCTTCCATTTTTTCAAAAGTTGATAGAATGGACGACACTGATCGACAAACTTAGAAATGAATCGGTTTAGTGTAGCAAGCATGCCAGTCAGCACTTGGACTTCCTTTGGATTGCTCGACAATTGGAGGCGTTCTATAGATTTGATTTGGTCGGGATTGACTTCTATTCCTCGGTGAGTGATCATGTACTTGAGGAACTTGCCAGCCCCCACTTTGGAAGCACATTTGTCGACGTTGAGGCGCAACTTGTGTCGTCAAAGTACTCGACATGCCCCTGCTCCTCTTTACTCTTGACCACCATATCATCAATGTATACCTCCACTGTATGCCCAATCTTATCCCTAGACATTCTCGACATCATCCGTTGATAAGTGGCCCCTACACTTTTTAGACCAAATGGTATCACGGTATAGTGATAATTAGCATCGGGAGAGATGAACACTATCTTTTCTTGGTCCTCGGTAGCCAGGGCAATTTGATGGTAACCCTGAAAAGCATACAGGAAACTCATCCTCGGGTGTCCATATATTGCATCCACTAGTTGATCAATCTTTGGTATAGGGAAAGGGTCCTTCGGACATGCTCGGTTTAGATCGATAAAATCTACATAAACCCTTTATTTCCCATTCTTCTTTTTTACCACCACATTATTCATAAGCCATTTCGGGAAGAAAACTTCCTTTATTGCCCCTGCTTCTTTTAGCCTTTTTAACTCTTGCTTGAGAGCCTCAACGTGCTCTTTAGTTGTCCTTCTTGGCTTTTGCTTCTTGGGAGGAAATAGTGGATCCACGTTGAGCTTATGAACAAGAAACTCAGGATCTACCTCAAGCACTTCGTATGGGCTCCAAGCAAATACATCTATATTTTGTACAAGCAATAACAGGATCTCTACCCTATCTTTGTCTGTCATTCTTGCTCCTATCTGAAAACTCCTATTCTCATCTGACAATATCTTCACTCTTATTAAATCCTCGGCACAGCTAGCCCCTTTTTTTTCTTGGGGTTTCTGTGATTGCTATAAGGAAACCTCCTCAGCAGGTTCATTCTGCTTAATCTCTAAGTTAGTAGTAGCTACCAAGCATTTTCTGGGCACTTGCTAGTTTCCCCTTACTGTAGCAATACAGTGCTCAGTATGGAATTTGACATTTACGTGCAATGTAGATGGAACTACTCCCATTGCATGAATTCACGGCCTTTCGAGAATTGCAGTATATGGAGAGAATGAATTAACCACTATAAAAGTCACCATCACTTCTTTGCCTTCCATGTTCACGAGGTGCGAAATCTGCCCCTCCGAGACCACCATTAGGCCGTCAAACCCAACTAAGGGTGTATCATACTTCGACAAATCTTCGTTCTTCAAACCAAGCCCCCTGAACAAGTCAAGATACATTACCTCCACGCCACTTCCTTTGTCTATCAACACCCTCTTCACTATAAAAACTTTTATTCAAGCTGTGACCACCAAAGCATCATCGTGTGGCTGAGTCCTTCCTTCTAGATCATCATCATTAAAAGCAATGGGCTCCCGAGTATACTTCATCTTCTTCTCGGAGGGTTGCTTGTCCTAACCACTCTCCAACGGAACCATTGTCAATACTCCTTCCCTCCTGGTCATTAAGGTACCCCTTGAAGCAGCATAGATAACTTCTATCACTCCTAAAGGGGGTGGAAGAAGATTCCCATAGGGTCGGGCACCTTGTTCAACTTCTTGATTCCTTGACTCTACAACAAACTCTTTTAAATGCCTTGACTTTACTAACTGCTTCAAATGGTCTTTCAACACCCTGCATTGTTCGGTGGTATGCCCTTTATCCCGGTGATAAGTGCAGTACATATTCTGATTTCTTCTCGATGGGTCACCCCCCATCTTGTTCGGCCACTGAAAATATGGCTCGTTATTAATCTGATCCAAAATCCTGTGCACCGGCTCCTTGAATGTCACATTTACTTCTCCTGCCTGAGCGTCGAGTTCCTCTATCCTTAGGTCCTTTCGGGTCTTGGTTGAAAACCCCATTGCCAGAACTCTTTGGTAACCGGTGCCTTCCCCTTGCTCTACTGCCAATCATCCTCTAATCTCTTGTACTCCTCAATACGCCTCATTAATTGCCTTATATCCTTAGGATGCCTCATCGTCAGCGAATCTCGTAATTCAAAATTCTCGGGCAATCCCAATTAAAAAGTGCTTGCCACGATCTTTTCATTACCCCCACCGATCTTGTTGTACAGTTCCTAGTACTTATTAGTGTAACTCTATAGGGTTTCCCCAACTCTTATCTTCATAGACAGCAACGCGTCCACTGGTTGTGATACTCGGCTACAGGTCATAAACCGAACCCCAAACTCTTGAATAAGCTCTGCAAAACTGTGAATCGAGCTCTTCCTTAACCCATTGAACCATCTCAGAGTAGTGGGCCCGATACTTGAAGGAAACACCTTACACATCAGCACGTCGTTATGACTATGCAAAGACATCATCTAGATATAATGGCTTACATGCTCTACTGGGTCCGTCTTCCGGGGAAATCGAGTCTCTATCTGCATACTCTTGAGTCCGGTCTCTGTGTTGATGAGAACCGGATTGATGGGACGCCTCTCCATGACTACTCCCCACACTTGCTGACCCCTCTGCGTACTCTTCGCGGTTTCTTCTCTGACGCTTACCTCTTGCCTCCAACTCCAAATCCCTTACAAATCTATGCAAGTGTTCAAGTTCTTCATCCCTCCTGTCAAAATGTTTGTGTCCAGAGGCACCTGACATTGATCGGGATGTTTGAAACAATCCTTCCCCTAGGCCAAAATGTTCTTCCTCTTGCTCATATCTCCAGTCTTCGTCTCTCTTGTGCCTCTTTTCTCGCCAACTAGAGCCCCGAGAAGATCCTCCAGAGCCATTTTTGGCGTAACTTTCCGAGTACCTCCCAGACATCTTTCTTGTGCAAACCTTGGCAAAACTACAGCTACGTAAGAGATTCCCACAGACAGCACCAATTATACGTACCCAAAAATATCCTTAATGGACTGGACTTAGGTTTGGGCTCACAATTTATTTGTAAGGTGGGTTTTGAATTTTCTACTAAGGGTAGTTCCTTACCGAGTATATTAACTGCACCCTCTAACCTTCATGAATTCCTCTCCTCACCCCTTCAAACTTCTCTTTATGGACAAAGCTCTCTCTCTCTCTCTCTCTTTCGCTCTTTCTTTTTACTCTAGATCAACAACCCTTTCTCTCTACTCACTCCTACTATTTATAACTTGAGGTTGGTAGGGTGTTCATGATTGCATTCTGGCCTCACTTGTGTGGGTGGGATTCGATTTAACCATTCCTGCCAAGAAATATGCTTCATTAGAAACAGTAGTAATGGTATTAGAACTGGTTCCAGCCTCCAAAAGATTGCTCGGCAGTGATACTTCCCAAAGCAATACCGAGCTGCCCAAATCATGGACTGTTTCGAGTAAATGTATCCCCGACCAAGTCATACCTGATCGGTATGGGATTGTCTATCATGCATCCAAAACGAAATGGGCTTACCATTAGACTTGGGCTCGATGATGTTCCTAGAGATTGTTCAAGCCAAGGCCCAACGGGCCTGGGATCATGTCCCGTACAGAAACCCACTAAACAAGATTGTTTTATCTGATTTTATTTTATGTGTTTTAGGCACACTCTTTTAACAAATGACATTGAAGAACAATAAACAAAAATGTTAATGTTAACCTAAAAGGCTTTAAGAAAATCTCATAACTTTAATTAAAATATTTTGGGTTGAAGCCCCTTGTGTTGTAGATCTATATCATAAAACATGATAGAGGTTTCATACTTTCATTTTTCAAGAGTGATGCCCGTGGGATTTCGGATTTGATTTAATAACTTGAGCAAGGAATATCAATGAGTATAAGACGTCGTAAGTAATCTCTACATAGAAATATTATGTTGGGGCTTTTGCAGCGGGTATATAAGTACTTCATCTTCAGTGTATTAAGGAGGCTTGGCCTTTTGGTTCACGGCCTTTCAAGGGTGGTCCAAGTTGTGGTTATAGCAAAACCACCTCAGCAACATAGACCTACCAAACCAATTCAAATCCATCAAAAACATTTTAGGCCCACGGCTCACTAGAAACTCTCTTTAGGCCCAACCCGTGTCATCAGGTCTACTCATGATTTGGGCCACCTTCAATCAAAGCAAACCCACTCACACCAAATTCCATGCCTCTCTATTGATCCAGGGTTGAGAAGACTTGTACGAGATGGTTTTAGTGTTTGAGAAGTGTGAATAATCAAACACTTACTGATCACATATAATTGACAATTTTACTTGCACATAGCAAAAATAAAATATTATACAATCTTCGGTAATGTGTTGTGCGCACTCATTAAAATGCCCCGAAAAAAAAAAAAAAATATTCAAACAAAAACTTTTTTTTTTCCGCTTAATAGAAACAAACACAAATAAGGGAAAAAGAAAATGAGATTCAATCACGAAGGTGAGTCAATAACAAGTGTATACCAAGAAGTCCTCATAGTGGACCTAATAATTTAGAGGAGACAATTTCCCTCTTAATTGCCAAAAGGTTATAAATTAAGGTTAAGAGTATACATTAGTAAACTATTTTAGGAAAATTTTATGGGAAAATGAAAAAAGTTATTAACTTTTTTAATAACTTTTTTTTTTAATTTTCCATAAAATTTTTCCAAAAATAGATAATTAATGTGTGCCTTAAGGGCATACATTAACCTGACCCATAAGTTAATAATAACTTTTCGAGTTCCAACCATTATTTTCCTTTCCAATTTTCATTAGAATATTTTTATTTTCCTAAATTTTTTTGGTGAATTTTTTATTATTATTATTTTATAATTGCCTAGCATACTGCCAAGAGCACTTATTGCATGCATCACTTGCATAAATGATTTTTCAATAATTACTCCAAAAATGGGCCTTCATTTATCCAAAGTGGATCTTTGTAGTAAGACCACTAACAGTCTCAACAGAAAAGGGGCAATTTATTGAGTAGTCCGGGATTAGCATTGCTCCCAGTAAGGCTATTCACGGGTCAAGCTTGTGTCTGACTTGAAATATTTGGGTGGATAAAAACAAGACTCGAAACTGACCTCGAATTCTCATCGGATCGACCGGTTCGGGTTGTACCAGTTGGTTTTAGGTTTTATCACTAGGCTGAGATTTGGTCAGATCCATCAAGATCTTTCTGGATCTCGAAGGATCTGGACTGGATCTCGAAGGATCTGGGCTAGATCTCGATGGATCTTGCTAGATTTGGTTCGGATCTCGACGGACTGAGGATGAGAGAGAGATGGCGTCGAGTCGGTTCGGTTCTCGTCAGATTTCGAAACCCAAAACTATCACTCGACCTACACCCCTTGGGTTCTGACATCAGAGACCTGTCGCCGACCGCAGGTTGCTTTGAATGGGTTGACTCCGGTTCAGGCGTCCCCGGGTCGATTAGTTCCGGCGGGTTGCCAATTTACATGAACACCCCTAGCTGCCAAACTACACAATAATTAATCTAGAAAAGAGCCTTAATTCATCCAAAGTGGATCTTCCCAAAATTTCATGTTTGTCTTTTCAATTTGTAACCAATATCTATCAGGAGATGGAAACTAGTGAAATTCCATTGGGGGCAATAATATAACAATCCGCCTTAGGAGGTATTATTCTCATATGTAAACTGATAGTAAATTGTTGAGGAAAATATTTTTTAGGGTTTTTTTTTTTTTTTTTAAAGAATTTGAGGATGCTGAGAATGAAAGTGGAAATTGCCTAGGAAATCTTCTAGTTTTATTGATCTTGAATTTAACTATATATGAGATGTTTTATTGATCAACCATCAGCATAATTTGATTAGCATAGTTCTTTAAAAAATAGGACTATGTTTTTATTTTTATTTTTTTTATTGATATATATTTAAAAAAAATGAAATTTTAGCACTATTAAACTATTGTTATTGATCAACGCTTAAAAGACATAGGAACTTTAAATCAAATTATTGATCTTTTTGGGCAAATTATGTTTTAAATCTTGAATTTAACTATGTACTATTGTAGATTAAAAAAAAGTTCCTTATTTTTTTTATTTATGGAAAATATTAAAGTTATAAACTTCTTTACAATTTTTTTTACAAATTATTAATATGGTAAGTAGTTATTGGGAAGAAAAAAATTACGTCAGTGATGTACTTAAATGAGAACTAGTTAAAATTTATCACATCAACTGTTTATTTATAAGACTTGTAGTTCTTAGAGAGGTTAGATAATTAGAAAACATTAGAGAGGTCCAGGTGAAAAGAGAGACGTGGAAGAAGAAAATAGGGTTGAGCCTTGAGGGTGGAGAATTTTTATTTTTATTAAATTTTGGAGTTAATGACTTGATGTTGATTTCTAGAAGGTTGTTGATATGACAATTAGTGTTTTCTTGACCATTAAAGTTTTTTTTTTTTTTTTTTTTTTTTTTTTTTTTTTTTTTTTAAAATGTGTAATGATCTAAAAAATGTGTGATATATTCTTAAACCCCATCTCGTACATGTATTCATTTTTTTGGACAGATTTTACTTTAAATTTTATAATTTCAGGGTGCTCTTATATTAAACCCTAAACTTGAATTATTTTTAATTTTTTTGAGAGGATTCAATTCACCCATTTGTCTATTTTTCTTTAAATGTTGTTTGCTAAACACATTTGCCTAACAAATACCCACACCCGTTTGTTGCTTGGTAAGCCAAAGTCTCTCTCTCTCTCTCTCTTTTTTGGTAAAGATTTCGAGCTTTTTTTTTTTTCTTATTTGTTTTATTGGCACACCAAACAATGTTGTTTTCTCCTATTATTTATGAGAAGTCATACGTGGTTAGTTGTTATAGGTTCTACTATTGAAATTACTTTTTTGAGAGGATTCAATTCACCCATTTGTCTATTTTTCTTTAAATGTTGTTTGCTATACGCATTTGCCTAACAAATGCCCACACCCATTTGTTGCTTGGTAAGCCAAAGTCTCTCTCTCTCTCTCTCATATTTGGTAAAGATTTCGAGCTTTTTTTTTTCTTATTTGTTTTATTGGTACACCAAACAATGTTGTTTTTTCCTATTATTTATGAGAAGTCATAGGTGGTTAATTGTTATAGGTTCTACTATTGAAATTACTTTTTTGCCTCACTAATAACAACCAGTAACAACTTACTACTTAGAATTTATTATAAAAGTATTTTAAAAATATTGTGAAAATTTCTCATTTTTTTAATGTTTTTTTTTCTTTTTTTGTGCAATTATTTTTTGTGTTTTAAAATTAATTCAAGTAAATAAGTTATACAGTTTAAAATGATTTTTTCCCCCTTGCTTATTGAACGATACTATTCGTTATTTATTTTTTGGTGGGAGACTCGAAGTCGTTCAATAAAGCAAAACGTGTGGCGATATTTACGTCTCTTTTGGGTAAAATCTCATTTTTTTGCTTTCCAAAAGGATAGAACTTTTGCTAAACCTAAAATTGGACAATGATCTTTGGCTTGTTGTAGTAATTTTAAAGTGAGGATTAGAATGTGGGCCAACATCAATGTACATACCACACATTCAATACGTAAAAATTAAAAGATTTATCCGCTACGTACTTTATATAAAAATAAGATATTCATCTAAAAAAAAAGCAGAAGAACAAGATTGGTACTTCATGGTTCTCAAAAAGATAAAAACTTTATAAAAAAGCACATTCTACTTTATCATTAAGAATTCTGATTCAATTATTTACCCATTAGGTACGTTATGACTTATGAAAAGAAAAGATTTAGATGGTTCACTATCGATGGTTGTTGCAAAAGTAATTCACTACAAAATACTGGGCCTATAGTGGCGTTTGTGAAACGCCACTACAGGTACAAAAAACATCACTATAAGCCCCTTTGGGCTATAGTGGCTTTTGCTATAGTGGCGTTTGCAAACGCCACTTTTGTACCGCTATTATAGACTTATAGTGGCGTTTTTTTTAAACGCCACTATAGACCAATTTTTTTTTTTATTTTCGAAAAAGGCTATAGTGGCATTTGTCAAATACCACTATAGGATAGACCTTTTTTTTTTTTAAAAAAAAAATTACTCTATAGTGTATAGGTCTATAGTGACGGTACAATAGTGGCGTTTTTAAAACGCCACTATGCCTCTAAAAACGCCACTATAGCCCAAAAAAACCAAAAAAAATTTGATTACCAAAAATTAATTTTTGGTAATGAAAAGAATTTTTTTTGGCGTGAAAAAGTTTTTTTAATTGAATTAAGATTGTAATTAAATTAATATTACAATTTTAATTAAATTAAAAGATACAAAACAAAATACAAACACTGTACTATCCCAGCAAATTCAAAATGAAACACAAACTCACCTAAAAAAAATTCAAAATCAAACACATGCAACATGCTCACATCCAAAAATTAAAAAAAAAAAAAAATAGCAACTTCAAATACAAACAGTAATATAACTATCCCAGCAAATTTAAAATGAAAACACAAACCCACTTAAAAAAATTCAAAATCAAATGTAACATGCTCACATCCAAGGAATAGACCAAAACTATTATCAAAAAATAAATAGACCAAAACAATCATAAATTATAAATAAAAAAAAAAAATGCTTACCTGCAACTATACAACCAATGGCTTCAAACACCATCTACAAATTTGAACAAAATCCATAAGCTGCAACACCATTTGCAAATCCAAAACCCACAAACATTAACACCCCCACAAATATAACAAAATAAATAAAATCAAAATGGAGAGGAATAGAAAAGAATCAATTCAGGTGTGAAGTGAAAGAAGAGTGAAAGAAAAAGAAAAGAAGAAAGATGGAGGAGTACTGGAGACAAGGAAAAAAAAAAAAAAAAAGTAGGTCTGAGACTTTGGCGTGGAGAGACAAGCTAGGGAGAAAAAGAAACAAAGGAAAAAAACAAAAGAAACCAAAAGAGCAAAGAAGTCTGAGGAGATAAGGGAGAGATATGGGAGAGTGGGGGTAGGTGGGGAGTTTTAATGTTTTTTTTAAATATATATATATATATATATAAATAAAGAGAAATGATAACTATATGTGCGTGTGTGTATATATATATATATATATATAGGGTAATTCTATAGTACCCTCTGTTTTTTTTAGAGGGAACGGTATCCACTCGTAGGCAACTTGCTATATTAAGTTACCAAAATATCACATTTGATGGTACCATCCTCACATTGTATAGTATTAATATCACATGTGATTGTACTTTTGTCACATTCGGTGGTTCTCTTATTTTTTCTCACATTTGATAGTGCTATTCTCACATTGTGCAGTACCAACATCATATGTAACTGTACTTTTATCACATTCGGTAGTTCTTTTATTTTTTTTTCACATTTGATGGTACCATCCTCATATTGTGTAGTACTAACATCACATGTGATTGTACTTTTGTCACATTCAGTAGTTCCCTTATTTTTCCTCACATTTGATAGTACTATCCTTACATTTTGCAGTACCAACTTAAATGTGATTGTACTTTTGTCACATTAGGTGGTTCCTTTATTTTTTTCCTCACATTTGATGGTACCATCTTCACATTGTGTAATACTAACATCACATGTGATTGTACTTTTGTCACATTCGGTAGTTTTCTTATTTTTTCTCACATTTGATGGTATCATCCTCACATTGCGCAGTACCAACATCACATGTGACTGTACTTTTGTCACATTCGATGGTTCCTTTATTTATTTTTCTCACATTTGATGGTACCATCCTCACATTGTAAATACTAATATCACATGTAATTGTATTTTGCCACATTTGGTGGTTCCTTTATTTATTTATTTTTTTTCACATTTGATGGTACCATCCACACATTGCGCAATACCAACACAACATGTGACTGTACTTTTGTCACATTCAGTAGTTCCCTTATTTTTTCTCACTTTTTATGGTACTATCCTCACATTACGCATTACCAACATCATATGTGACTGTACTTTTGTCACATACGGTGGTTCCCTTATTTTTTCCTCACATTTTATGGTACCAGTCTCACAAAGCGCAATACTAACATCACATGTGATTGTACTTTCGTTACATTCGTTGGTTCCTTTTTTTTTTTTCCTCACATTTTATACCAACCTCACATTGCGTAGTACCAATATCACATGTGACCGTACTTTTATTACATTCGGTGGTACTCTAATTTATTTATCATATTTGACAGTTTTATCGTCACATTAGGCAGTATCAACATCATATTTGATTGTACTTTTGTCACATTTGATGGTACTATTATTCTTTTCTCACATTTGATAGTTCTACTTCTAACGTGGCAGTACCAAATCACATATAATCATCCTTTTGTTATATTCAATAGTACTATTATTTTCTTCTAAAAAAAGAAAAAAAGAAAAAAGAAAATAGTCCTATTATTTTTTTAGTCACATTAAGCAGTACCAACATCACATATGACTGTACTTTTATCGATTCATAATAATCTTGATAATAATTAAAATGTTAACAATGAATTATACTAGGTTACCAAATCCTCACATTTGATGGTTCCATTCTTATATTGTGTAGTTCTAATATCACATATGACAGTTCTTTTGTCACATTTGGTGGTTCTCTTATTTTTTTTTTCTCACATTTGACAGTTCCATCCTTGCATTATACAGTTCCAACATTACATGTGATAGTTCTTTTGTCACATTTGGTGGTTCCCTTATTTTTTTTTCCTCATATTTGATGGTTCTATTATCACATTATGTAGTTCTAATATCACATTATATTCACAATATTTTCATAATATTTTTGCAAAAAAATTTAGTGATAGGTTGATACTGGTTGTTATTATTAGGGCAAAAAATTAATCTTAGTGTTAGGTTTAAATTTGAACCAATAACAATTAATTAACCACCTATGATTTGTTGTGAAAATATTGTAAACGTAGCATCTCTCATACATAAATATATATATATATATATAAAGAGAAATGATATGTCAACAACATTTTCATAACATTTTTACAACAAATTTTAAGTGACAGGTTGCTACTAGTTATTATTGTTAAGGCAAAAATATAATCTTATTGTTATGTTCAAATTTGAGCCAATAACAATTAACCACTTATGATTTGTTGTGAAAATATTGTGGACATAACATCTCTCATTTATATAAATATTTATATTATATTCAAATATTTTGGAATATGCCATAGAACTTTCCTAGGCATATTCCATGGTTTTCTTTACCGCTCAAACTCATTCAGTTCTTTTTTTTTTTTTTTTGGCTGGAATATTGTGGAAGAAGCACTTTTTGGACCTATAGTGGCATTTGGTAAACGCCACTATAGGTCCCCCTTTTTTTTTCTAGTTTTTTTTTTTTTTTTGCTGAGCTATAGTGGCGTTTGCAAACGCCACTATAGGTCAAATGGTCCTACTGTTACAAGGGCCTCACTATAGGCCCTATCCAACCGAAAAAAAAAAAAAAAAAAAATTGTGCCTATAGTTGTCCTATTCCAAACGCCACTATAGGTCCCAATTTTTTTGTTGGATTCTTTTTTTTTTTTTTGCTGGGCTATAGTGGCGTTGGCAAACGCCACTATAGGCCCTACCCAGCCGAAAAATAAATAAATAAATAAAAAGTGCCTATAGTGGCGTTTGACAAACGCCACTATAGGCCCTTGTAAGACTAGGACCTATAATGACATTTTAAAAACGCCATTATAGGCCTTTAGAAACGCTGCTATAGACCTATTTTTCCAAACGCCACTATAGGACATTCCAAACGCCACTATAGATATGCCTATAGCAGCATTTATAGAAAACGCCACTATAGGGTACCTATAGTGGCGTTTTTTACAAACGCCACTAAAAAAAAGGCCACTATAGGACCAATTTTTTGTGAAAATCGTTAGTAATAATGATATTATTATTATTATTATTATTATGAAAATAATTAGAAATACATACATTAAATGCTAATGACCATGCAACTCAAAATCCTCCATTCTAAACTTCCAAGCACTTTTTGCATTGCAGGTTACCATTCTACGACAATAACATACGGTAATAATAATGTGTTCAAGAATCATCAACTTAGATTATAAAATCTTATTTGATAGAAAATAAAAATGATAATCTAAAATATATCAAATAAAATTTTAGAAAGGCATAGTATATATCATCATATATAAATAATTTGTAATTATAAAACATTATAGAATAATAAAATCAACATATTTTGAATTATAAAAACATGATTTCAATTAAATAGAAGCATTAATCACTAGATTGTATTGCCTTAATTTCTTTTATCACATGCCAAATATAGAGAGAGAAAAGAGAGTTTCTCGTCTCAGTGGATGCTTTAATGGGATGTTGAATATTAAAGTTAACAGAATATCTATGTACAGTATCAAAATTTTCTTTTGTTTTTTGAGGGAAATGTGCAATATCAATTAGAGGAAAAAAAATATTTTATATCAAATGAAACTACATTACTCATACCAAAATACAATAAATGATAGACATCTGAGCAAAGGTAACTACACACTAATATGTGTGTTTCATTTATTAATGGGGTAATAATTTTTCATATATATATCTTTTTATTGAATTTTGTTACGGCTGACATAGTATGATTAGAATTACATATTAATTTTGGAGAAGTAGTTAGGATCACAAGGAATAAAATGCCACTAGAATCATCCAAAAACGTTTCTGCAAGCATTGGCAAAATATTATAGTCTATTCAAGTCTCAACCACGCATTAATGTTGTTTGGCCTCATGCGCTTACACGTGTAGCCTACATATATACATCCTAGCCAACTAATAATTACATCTACTGCCACATGTCACAACCAAGCTCGCTGTCACGTAAGAATATTATCACATTAGCTGGTCATGTCATCCTACCACATCAACACTCTGCCACATGGCTCACATCACCTAACCCCATCAATATTGACATGTCATCATCTTAGGCCGTGTCAGCACATATGTTAACATTTTATGCCATGTCAACAGCGACGATTATTGCACTGTTGTTGAACGTTGATTGGCGCCCTTGATTGTTAAATTTTTCTAGCAAGTAATTGTTTCCAATTAGGGAACTTTCAATTCCAACTTGATTTTCACGTTAGTTCTAGATTTGAGATCAGTTTCACATTTGAATGTCCCAAATGGCCCAAGTTCAGAGAGACTTCATTGCTGACTACATTAGCATCTCTGGAATGTTATTCATAACCACATTTATTGCCACGTACAATAGTTGATCTAGTAGCTTTGATCAATTAAGACCTTCTTCAAATTGCATCAACCAAACTTGTTGCATGTAATTTTTTACTTGTGTACTAATAGTTCTAAACTCTCCTTCTATATATAGCTCTCTCTCTCTCTCTCTCTCTCTCTCTCTCTCTCTCTCGTTTTGGCTAAGTGTATATACTTTTTTTTTTGAGAGATAATTACAACATGCTGTTAATTTCGCAGTTCGAACCATTTCCTCCCTAAACTCCCAAGTACTTTGTGTATGGAGAAGTGCCAATGCAGGTAAAAGGCATTTGGCAGCTAAGTGTATATACTATATAGGCCTCCTCTATACGTTAGATTGTGATCCAATAATATATTATCAGTTTCAACAAGGTTAAGAAGAAAAATGAAGAGAGATAAAACAAAATTGGACTTATTATTATGCGATTGCTTAATGCTTCCATTAAAGTTAGGTAGAACATGCAAGTCTTTAATTCTTTTTGGAGCAAGACTTCGTGAACCGCATGTAACTAGCTTTATTGAACCACAACTTTGCATGAAGAAGAAGTCAAGGCGAGGAAAAGCATGTAACTTTTTTCTCTTGAATTGGAAATTCACGTCCTCTTTCCAACATCTTGGGGCTACACTTTATTTATATTGTTGAATTGATAGGAGACTACGACAAAGTTCTATTATATAAACACAAGTTAGTTTTATCATATTCCTTCTTTTTGACGAAGTATTAAAACCCACCCTGGACGTTCGATTAAAAGAAAAGGAAAAGCATGACTTCTTGGATACTCAGAGGCGACTATCAAAACAGGAAAGTAACTCTGTTCCACCAAAAAATAAAATAAAAATAATGTTTAGTTATAGCCAACATATATCACTATATGAATCCACACAAGTGGTCTTAGAATTTAACAAAATCGTATACTATATGTTGGAGAACAAAGGGTGTTAAAAAAAAAAAAAAGGAGATTTAAAAACAAATAGAAAATTTGAAAACTTGGAGGCACAATGTGAAAAGTTTTCCATAGACAATATTTGTCCCCACACAAATATTGCAAATGTTTAAATTATTATTAATTAGGATGGTTCCTTTTAGGTAAAAATCTATATAGAGTTTTACCTAAAAAGATATATCCTAATTAATTTGAAATTCTACTTCAACTATAGTTTAGTTTACGTCAAATTCTATTAGCAAAGTTCTAAGAAATTTAAAATTCTATTTTATTTCAAAAAAAATTTCAAGAATTTAAACTAAAATTAAAAAAATTATTTTAAAATTAATGTATTTTGCATTTTGATAATTTAATTCAAATGAAACTTAGTTTTAAGTTACTCAGTATATCTTTGATAGTGTTTTTAAAATATATTTTTCTTTTAATACATAATTTTTAATTAATCTATGGATCATATATTCTACTAGCTAGTGATTATAAGAAAATGATGATACTTGTCAAAAGTTGTAATTCTGTCACATATATAGTCTCCTCAAAGTTTAAATTGCCCGCCATTCACTAGTCAAATAATTAAATTTGTTAGGTTCTAAACATTTAGGTATAAATATTTAGTTTTAAAATGATTTGTTTGTTGGCAAACTGTGTACATAAACTTGTCTAGGTATAGATCTTAGTGTTTATGAAGTGTATTAGACATTGCTCAAAGTGTTACAAGTCATAATTCAAAAACATACAAGCTGCAGGTTCAGGAATTGAAATTTAGGCTGGCTCTACTGATCGGGAGAATCCTTCGATCGATTGAGATGCAATCTATAAAATTTTAATTGAAGCCCAACAGCCCATTAAAAGTTTAGGGTTTCAATCTAGATTTACTTGGTATATAAGGAAAACCCTAAAGCATGTTCTTCAAGTCTTGGAAAGCTACTCTTTTGAGATCTGAGAGGTCTTGTGCTTTCTACTCTTTTAAAGCATTTACCGAAGATCAATCTGATTTCATAAGTACCCGTGAAACAAAGTTTCAACCCAAGCTTCAAAAATCAAGTGTATTGAAGATCAAAGGCATGAACTGGAGGTTCATGTTGGAATAGATTCATATGAAAGAAGTCTGAAGGTTTCAGAGCTAGATTTGCTAACCACAGTTATGTTTACTATGAATTAAATATTCTTAACTATAAACTTCTATTTGATATACTAGATTGATCTTATTGAGATTAGTCCTCCAAGTTTTTCTACCTTGAAATTGGTTTGTTTTATTTTGCTGAGTCATCATATTTGTGTCTTATTTACTTTTTTGTTGCATGACATGATATGATATGATTGATTTATGTTTAACCTAAGATCTACATAATTGACTTAAGCAACAACTTGGCAGTAAAATCAGGTTAAACATGGTGTGTTCAGGGGTCTAAAAACTAACAATATTATAAAAAAAAAATAAAAAATAAATAAAAAAGTAGAAAAAAAAGAAAAAAAAAGGAAAAAAAGAAAAAGAAAATAAAAGAAAAGAAAAAAAAATGATGCCTTAGAGGCTTCTCACAATTTTGATTGATGTTAATTACGTATGCATGCACAACCTTACTGAAGAACAGCTTCCTGTATATGCAGGCAAGGGTGTAATATATACATATATCTGTGTGTATATACACATAAGTAAAAAATTATACACATTTATAATATTACATAGAAATATAATACATTAAAATTGAGTCTTTTTATATTTTCTAAATTTAAGTTTAGGCACATAAATTTAGTCAATTTATATGTAAATATGATTAACACACAATTAGAGTATAAGTGGAATGTGCCAAACAATTAAGTTAGAAAGCTCTTGGCAATATTATTATAGAAGTTTATAGCTAAAACGTTTCTTAATAAAAATATAGAGTGTCTAATAAGTAATAACCTACCAAAAAGAATTTAATGTTCCCCTTCAACGTCCATAAAAAAATAAAAAATAAAATAAAATAAAAAGAAGTTGAAATTTAGAGTTTTGAAGGAAAAAAATACTAAATTTTGTAAATACTTTATAAATTAAAAACTTAAAATACTATTCATTATCATCCATACAATACTCAATGCATAAAATAGCTTTTCAACTAAAATTATATATATGTAAAAGCTCTACCTTTGAAGTAGTGCACTTAAAACTTTACTTATTATATTAGCCTCATCATACGCACTTTGCACATACATGAGGCTTTTTTTGAGTTAGTGTCATAATTTTCCATTCATCTCAATTTGAGAGGAACAAAAAAAAAAAAAAAATGGTGAAAATGTTGGGCTTAGTGGTCCTATTTAATTTATAGCAAAAAAACACAAAAAACTTGTGTCTTTATTTTTTATATATAATTTTTATTTTGAGAATCTAATTTAAAAATTGATAAAGTAATTTGAAAATCAACAGGAAAGTGATCCTATTTTTTAGGCAATGTTTAAGTGAGAATTAGAGTTATATTTTTACTAAAATTGTCCTTTAGTTTTGTTTCTACTTAAACATAAAGGTGTAGAGGCATTTTTGAACAAAAAAAAAAAGAGGATTCCAAATAAGAGAAACCCTTTAAATAGTTGTATAGATAATTACGGTTTTAAAAAACCACACCATACCGGTTAGTTAAATCGGGAATTGGACAACAATATGATCTGGTAAAATTCCTAAAAACCGATATAAAACCAGTAAAAAATTAAGTTGAACCTAAAACCGGGGCACAAACCAATTCTTTGACTGTACCATTTTTTAAAACTATGTATATAATAACAATACCAAGTGGGCACACTATGCATAAATCATAATACCATTCAATATGAGAAGCCATAAATAAGTTTCCACGATGTTCAATATTGTATCTAATAATTGAACATAAGTGTATTTTTACTATAAGTATTTTGTTCCATTTAATGTATGGTGTCCATTTCATGATAATTTCTCTTATTATTATGTTAAAATACCAATTGATTTTTTATACCCCAAGTGAACAAAAAAATTTACCAATTGAGCTAACTATAACCCCACAAAGTCATAATCATCATGTGAGTTCCAGTTAACTCAACTGGTAAAGTCTCTTATGGTTGAATAAGAGATCTTTGATTCAATCTCCATCTACACCAAAAAATGATTGATGTCTTAGTCTGATGATAAAGATCTATCATCAAGAGCGGACGCCATAAGTGAATCTCTCTCTCTCCAAAAAAAAAAAAAAAAAAAAAAAAATCATAATCATCATTGATTCTCTAGTTTTTTTTTTTTTTTTTCCTCATAATTAATCCCACCAAAACGGTTCATGATGACTATCCTAACCTTTATCGAACTTTTTAACTTAACCAGAAGAGAAATAAAAAAGGGGAAATGAATAGAAGAAACCGATGCCATGAAACTGTTGTATCAAACTTTAAAATCCAATACCTTGCTCATATGTACCCTCAAATGACAAAAGACATAACAAAATTTGTTTTTATGTTTGTTTTGTTTTTTTGTTTTGTTTTGTTTTGTTTTGTTTTTTTTTTTTTTAGATAAAAGTGTGTTTGGATACCACTTATTTTGCTGAAAACCGAAAATTAAAAAGTCTGCAGCAAAATAATTTTTAAATGTGAAAATAGTGTCGTGAGACTTATTTTTAATGAAAGTTTTGTTAAAAATGAGATTTGTAGGTCTAGTAAATAGTGCACAAAACTCACTAAAAGTGCATTGGCTTTGCTAAAACACGCTTCTAAAAAAAAAAAAAAAAAAGGTGAAACGCATGCAGGCGCTTTCAGCACCATCCAAACCAAGGCGAAGACTACAAAAAGTTGAATGTTGATTCAGTCATCCTCTTCTTTTTCTTTGTAATTCAACAAAAGTTGATTTCTCCATGTATAAAAACATCATCCAGCCACACTTGTTTGATACAATAGTTAGCTTCACATATCAACCTACACAGAAACTCATGGAGATTGCAGCCTTTTTCCTCTTTTTTGTGGTGTTGTTGGTACACTGTTTAATGGCTAGCTCAGCAGTGGCAGTGAGGACCAACATCAACACAGACCAATCAGCTCTCCTTGCTCTCAAAGACCATATCACTGATGATCCTCACAAAATCTTGGCAAGCAATTGGTCTACATCTACCTCTGTTTGCAACTGGATTGGGATCATTTGTGGTGCCAAACACCATAGAGTCAGTACCTTGAATCTTGCTCACATGGGTCTTTCAGGAACCATTGCTCCACAAGTGGGAAACCTAACATTCCTGTCTCATTTATCCTTCAGAAACAACAATTTCCATGGTTCTCTTCCAAACGAGTTGGCTGCTTTGCGTCGGTTGGAAAATGTCAGCTTTGGATTGAACGTCTTTTCGGGAGTGTTACCATCATGGCTTGGGTTCTTACCTAAACTTCAAGAGTTGTATGCGTATACGAACAGTTTTGAAGGTAGTATTCCAGAATCTCTAGGCAACATATCGTCACTGAAAGTACTTCATCTCAGCGAAAACAATCTTTCAGGTTGGATGCCCTCACTATCTACAACTTTTTATTATCTTAAATTATTTTATTTTGGTACCCATCATTTTTTCCTTTTTCTTTTATCTCATGCATAAAATATTTGGAGAATAACTAGTGTGCACACACTATTAACACAAAATACACATACAAGTCATTCAAAATATTTATATATCATATTTTATCTCGAGAAGGTATCTCATTTATAAAAGAAAGATGTGCATATTTAATTGATACGAAAAATTATCGCTCACATTCTCACTCGGAAAAGAGAAAAGTATACGGCGGAAAATGCACATATATCCTTTTTTGTGTTGACTAGCTTCACAAATAAGTCATAATATATATCAACAACCTCCCTATCCTTCTTTAGTTCTATATGCGTCAGCTTTTTGCTGGCCTTGTCCTCATAAAATGGGGAGTACTTTTTTATTTATTTATTTTCTATTATATACTAGTAACTAACCCGAACGATTTACGGGATAGTTAAATAAAAATTAAAAGTATTTATTTTGCTTAAAAGTTTATGACTTGACTTAAAAAAATGTATAACTTGAAAATGAATGAAAATAAGTAATTATTTTTTTGTTCAATATAATGGTTTAGAAAAATTCTTTTTCTTTTCTATCATTGGTTCCACATAATACATTCTGGCGTGGGCTATTCTATAGTATTGACTTCACACAATACTCAACTACAATTAAATCTACTATCCACCACCTAACCTACGTTATCTTGATAGTAGATCTACAAATTGCATTCTTATATCCTCCATCATTTAGAAGACAATTGAAGTAATGATTGTATGTAATGTATAAATTTTAATATTTTACAATATAAAATTATTAAAATAATTAAAATAAAATCTAATGTTTTGAAAATTTTTTGAAATAGAATTTTAAATTTCTTAAAACTTAGTTAATAGAGTTTCTATTTTACCTAAAAATGAACTATTACAATTAATGAGAATTTAACCATTTTTTGGCAAAGAGAAGATAACCATAAGCCCAATTTTTATTTTATAACATCAAATGTTATAGTTAGATCCGTACCATGTATAATACATTAGTTCATTATGACAGTTCTAAATAATATCATAAT
The DNA here is from genome assembly GCA_023621385.1 of Quercus gilva. Classification (NCBI taxonomy): domain Eukaryota; kingdom Viridiplantae; phylum Streptophyta; class Magnoliopsida; order Fagales; family Fagaceae; genus Quercus; species Quercus gilva. The sequence continues at coordinate 777,590 of CM042483.1, forward strand.
ACCTATCTATATGAATTTTCTTTTTAATGATGCCATAAAGGATGGAGTTTAATAGAAGTCATTTAAGATCCAACGTATCCAATAAAAATGTAATTTCAAAAGTCTTTTAATTGTAAATTTTTTTAATTATAAAATAGACTCTATCTAAGCTCTAAAGGAAAGCATTCAGAATGATCACATCATTGATACCATATCATGATGGTTGCAAATAGAAATATTATTATTCATGATTAATAGATGAACAATGAAACTGTGAATTAACAATTTAACAATTCAAATACCAAGTTTAAACTACAACAATACATATACAAAGGACTCCAAATATTGGAACATACTTCTTTTGCCATTTTCATTATTCAATCAAAACTAAAGTTTCAAAGATAATTCCAATTCAATTAAACCCAATACATACATACACATGAACGTAAAGAATTCCAAAAATAAAAACAATAATCTCCAAAAGCCTCTACCTAATACAGTCAATTTTTTTTTTATTTTTATTTTTTCAAATTGTGTGTTCTTTAGTTCTTTTTCCTTTTATGTTTCATCAAACTTTTTCTAATTTACCAAAATATTTGTCATATATGTTAATATTAAACCTGATAAGAAAACTTTATATACCTTTTGTTTTGAAGGCGTTCCAAGAACCAAAATCAATGTAAGAGACTATACAGCAGAATGGTGTTGGAAAGATAATCCAAATATATATATATATATATATTAAAAATATAATATAGGAATGAAAATCTGAGTTGAAATTGTAACAAATAATCCCTAAAAAAAAAAACTATTTATAATATAATATAGGGTTATGGATTCCTAATTTGGTTAGGGTTATGGATTCCTAATCAAATTTGGTTATATAAATTATTTATTTATTTATTTAATTTTTTTAAGGATGAATATGTTGGTAGAGTCCATTTATTATAAAATTTAAATCCTATTGAAATTAAAAATGATATATACTTGTTGAATCTCATTTGATATAATTATAGAGTTTAAATCCTATTGAAATTATAATTTCTAATCAACGTTAATATAAAAAAAAATGAAAAAAAAGAAGAGAAGGAAACATGATTGATAAATATAAGGAAATATGATATAATTTTTTTTTTAAATGTCATCAATGTAAAAATGATCAAATTAATGGAAATATATTCCATTTTTTGGGATAGATTTATATTAATAGAGTTATTATATAGTTTGTTAGGATTATCTAACAATTCTTCGATTAGGTGATAATTTAGGTCTCCTTTGAGTATAGTGGTTGTATGACACCAAACAACAAATTTAATAAATTTTCAGCAATTTTGTGCTATAAAATCGAAAGAATTAAATCAAAATAAAAAATATAAATAAAAAATACTGATGTGAAAAATTGTGGAAAGGTCAACCAAAAATCAAAACTTCAGTTTTATATATATATAAAAATTATTATAGAATCAATAAAGAGTTCTTCATGATAATGACATAATATTTTTCATAATATATTTTGACTAATTATACAATTCTATAGATCAGGTACAATAATATGATGCATTCTTTCTTTTCACATAATTATGTAAGTTATAATATTTTCTTCATGTTTGGTCTTAATTTATCTTTCAAACCTAGTATTAGAGTTAGTATAATTATTGGTATACTTGAACTACTTCAAAATTTAAGTTGAATATACACACACACACATATATATATATATATATATATATATATTTCAAACAAGTTAAAAAATTCGATAAATAGTTCATTAATATATGAAGTTAATATAAGATATTAAAAAATCATTTAAATTATTAAAAGTAAAATGAAAAAAAAAAAAAGTTAACTTAAAAGTATTAAGAATATGATTATATACTCGAAAATTTTAAAATATTATATATATGCCTTGGTTTTTTAAGACATTGAATGTCGGCTTTTGTTTGAATTAACTTAGAAGTGTCAAAATATATATATATATATATATCTGAGATTTCATTTCCAACTATTAAAAGGTGAGCTAATTGAAAAATTCATCAAAATCCATATATCATTTTAAAAGATTTTATTTTATTTTATTTTTAAAAACAACAACGTATAAATTTTGCCAACTAAGTTTGGAGATATTATTAAAATATATCATGTCAATGTGATAAGTTGTTATTGGTTTTAATTTGAACCTATCACTGAAATTACGTTTTTATTTACCAATAACAACTTGTAACAACCTAGTTCTTAGGATTTGTTATGAAATGTTATAGATATTGAATTTCTCTCCAATCATTTGAAAATTATAAATTTATAGTTTCCCAAAATTTTCCACATTAGACAGGTATCTTCCTTAATTATGAAAGCGCAGAAAGATTAAAGCTTTAAAATTGATTATTTTAGTTTCTAAATAAAAAGCTCGTTTATCACTAGTTAAGTTAAGCCTACTAGCTTTTTGATCACTTGTATACATTTTGAAATTTTGCAGGAGTAATTCCAAAAAGTTTGGGAAACTGTACATCCCTTGAGATAATTCACTTAGATGATAACAATTTTACAGGTATGATGATAACCACGTAAATTTAAATACTACTTTCCTTTCTGCTCCAAGATTGTTTGAAAATTTAAAAAATTAGGTCCATCAAGTGCAATTATTTAGCGTATCATTTTCCTTTTTTTTTTTTCTTTTTTTTTTTTTTTTTCTTTTTCTTGTAAGTAATTGTTTTGTCTTTATGGTGCACTATATGCTCTCCTTTCACATAAAAGTAAGTCTCATGACTTATCAATAGGTTAAGTACATGAAATTCACTTTTATGTGTGAAAAATTTATAGCATACTAGGTATACGGAATAATTTCTCATCCAACCAGGGTGGTGAATATATATATATATATATATATTTGAGGAACTCAGGGTGGTGAAAATTGTATACACATGGTGCAATGTGTTTATAAAGACCACAATAATTAGAGAAGTAATTAGTGTATCCGGTACTTATTACAAGTCTTAGTGTCTTACCAAAAAAAATTGTTACAAACTGATATGTTCGTTTATGGTGATTCCAGTAGACAAGCATACTAATTGAGATTCTGGAGAATCAATTTTACACTATGAATGGAATAAAGCCTAACAGGCCTAAACTGATTGCAGTATTCTATATTATAAGTCGTACACAGATAACTAATATAAAGTAAGTAGAATAAACTAAAAGTACCATCCTTAAAGAAAAGATTTAAAGGGCAGGTTTTCCACCTTGGCTAAAAAAATGAATTTTCTTTCAATATCTACATAGAGTGATCATTTGGATGAACACTATTGATTTGCTTATTTGATTATTATTATTATTTTTTTTGAATCATAGATGTCATTATTAGAAACATCATGAGTTGTCAACTAATTGAGCAATAATTAAGACTCTTGGCTCAAAGTTACCCCTTTTTTTTTTATGGAAGGCTCAAACTTACAGTTTCAATAAATTTTTCTAAATACATAGGATGTATATTTCAAAGAGAAAAAACAATATATATATATATATATATATTTTGTGGATAATGAGGTTTGAATTTGTTTTGAGTTATTGTGCCAGGTGAAGTACCATTCAAGATTGCTGCTCTTCAAAATCTAACGCAAGTAACTTTAGCTAATAACAGCTTAACTAATCAAATCCCCGATGCAATCTTCAATAGCTCAAAGATTGAAATCATTAGTCTATACATGAACCAGCTCTCAGGCTATCTTCCATTAAGTATAGGCAATTGGCTTCCAAATCTTAAAGTGCTTTACCTGTGGGGTAATGAATTAAAGGGAATAATCCCCAGTTCTATCTCAAATGCTTCTATGCTCACTGAACTTGAGTTTGGTGCAAACTATTTCTTTGGCTCTATTCCTAATACTTTGGGAAATTTAAGGCATCTGGAGAGACTCAACTTAGTCAGCAATTATTTGACTAGAGATTCTTCGATTCTAGAATTAAGTTTTCTTTCATCTTAGGCAAACTGCAAAAAATTGACAACTATAGTGCTAGCAGATAATCCATTGAATGGCACCCTTCCAATTTCCATGGGAAATTTCTCTAATTCTCTTGAAGAATTTGTAATGTTTAATTGCAACATAAAAGGCACCATTCCTACAGGGATTGCTAATTTAAGCAACTTGATGGTCCTACACTTAGAAGACAATGAATTGGTTGGATCTATTCCAACCACAGTCGGAGGAATGAGAAAGATCCAAGGTTTGTATCTTCAACACAATAGATTGCAAGGATCCATTCCAAATGGTATTTGTCATTTAAGAAACTTGGTAGAATTATTTTTAAATCATAATCAGTTTCTTGGACCAATACCAACATGTTGGGGAAGTCTTTCTAAACTTCAAAAGTTGTACTTGAATTCCAACAAGTTGACTTCCTTACCCTCATCCTTTTGGAGTCTTATAGAAATATTGCAAATAAACTTGTCCTCTAATTCTTTAAGTGGCCATCTATCATTAGATGTTGGTAATTGGGAGCATGTAACAGATATGGACTTATCATGGAATAAACTATCAGGTGATATCTATGCTATTAGAGGCTTATGTTCTTTGGTAAACTTGTCCTTAGCACATAACAAATTCCAAGGTCCTATTCCTCAATCATTTGGTAAGTTGATAAGCATGGAAAACTTGGATCTATCTGATAACAACTTCTCAGGAGAAATTCCCAAGTCTCTAACGAAACTCAAATGTCTTAAATATTTCAATGTGTCTTTCAATAGATTGCAAGGTGAAATTCCATTTGGGGGTGCCATTGCTCAATCCTCACCTTCGTCATTCACAGGAAATCAAGCATTATGTGGTCCACCCCATCTTAAAGTTCCACCTTGTGAAACAAGTAATGTTGGACAATCAACCACTACAGTTCTAGTAAGGTATATATTACCGACTATGATTGCAACAATACTTGCATTATTCCTCATATTTGCTCTGATGAGACGCCGAAAGAGAGATGCAAAACCAAAAAGTCAAGAAGATTTGTTACCTCTAGCAACATGGAGAAGAATAACATATCTAGAACTTGAACAAGCAACGGATGGATTCAACGAAAGTAACTTAGTTGGGAAAGGGAGTTTTGGCTCAGTGTACAGAGGGACACTTTCAGATGGGACTAGTGTTGCCGTAAAGGTTTTTAATTTGAATATAGAAGGAGGGTTTAAGAGTTTTGAAGCTGAATGTGATGTATTGGGTAGTATTCGCCACCGTAATCTTGTGAAAATCATTAGTAGCTGTAGTAGCATTGATTTTAAAGCCTTGGTACTAGAGTACATGCCCAAAGGGAGCCTTAAGAAGTGGTTGTATTCTCAGAACCACTTCTTGGATATGATAGAAAGATTGAACGTGATGATAGATGTTGCATCATCATTGGAGTATCTCTATCATGGTTGTCCTTTACCTATTGCTCATTGTGATTTGAAGCCCAGCAATATTCTCTTAAACGAGGATATGGTTGCACTTGTGAGTGACTTTGGCATTTCAAAATTCTTAGGCAATGAAGACTCTATGACACAAACTATGACGCTAGCCACTATTGGTTACATGGCACCAGGTGATGTTTTTAGTTTACAATTCAATTTTATGTTTACAAACACAAACACAAAGTTATCTTTGAAAAGTATTGGGCATTTTTCTTTTTACTATCAAGGAAAGATATTGGATATTTTCTAACAATAAATTTCAATCAAAATTGTAGAGTATGGATCACAAGGGATCATTTCCACACGTGGTGACGTGTATAGTTATGGCATTTTGTTAATAGAAACATTCACAAGAAAGAATCCCACAGATGAAATGTTTTCTGGAGAAATGAGCCTAAAAGGTTGGGTAAAACAATCATTACCTCTTTCAGTAATTGAAGTTATTGATGCTAATTTGTTGAAGAGAGGTGAAGAGAATTTTAATGCTAAGCTGGATATATTGTATGTTGTCTGTTATGCAATTGGCTATAGATTGTTCAATAGAGACACCTGAAGAGAGGTCAAACATGAGAGATGTCGTAACAACACTCAAAAATATCAAATTGAAGTTTCTAAAGGATGTCGGACAAGATTGAGAACAGTAAATTTGTCTATGGTTTTTCCTTGTTTTTGTTTGACTAATTATATTTTGTAGGTAATGCTACTCCACTAAAAAACTTGTTGGAGCAAAGTAGCTTAAAGCAATTTGTGTTTACAGTAATGCTAAAGGATGTATGATTAACTATATATATTGGTATGTAACTCGTGCTTACGCACGAAAATGGTTAATTGTAGTAATGTTATTGATGTTAAGCTTGGGTTATTAAACAATTTTCATGATATTGTTTTTTTTAAGTTTCTCATCATTATACATATATCCTTACGTATAGAAATATTTAATAGTACGTAGATTCTGTATAAAAGTTATAATATATCTTCACATTATTGGCTAGAGAACTTCCGTTATATTTTTGGTTGTGGTAAAGAAAGTATGGAGAATAGTGCTGGGATGTACAGTGTATGGAAAATCTACTAACCATATGTATCACATATTTAAAACACATATGTATGCGTATTAGACTTTGACACGAAGAACGCTAGGGGTCTTGCTTTTGGCAACACCTTTCTATGTACAACATCTAAATATTTGAATTCCCTGAGCCAGCAAGCTCCGAATGTCTTCCATAACAACTGTTATTTGTCAAGGTACAATCCTCTTTCTTATAAATATATCCTTCGCCAGTCTATTGCCAAATGAGAAAATAATTTAATGGAAGGCTTGCTCTCTTGCCTTCTGCATAACCTCCCATGGAACTAAATCAGTGCAATGACACTCCCATATAGATCCATAAATTTCCATTTCTTTTTTTTAAGCCATGGTCCTCATATAAGGGGTGGGCAAAACCAGCAAGCAGAATCCTAAATTGTTGAATTACATAACATTAATAACTGATAATGGAGAGTTCTTGAGCTAGTAGAATGATTAATTTGTCAGGTTTTTGGACTATGAAATGCAAGCATAGGCCTAGTATATATAAAATATTGTGAAACATAGAATGTCTACTGCCTGAGCATAGAACCAATCAATAGTCCTTTGCAAAGAAAGCAAGAATACCATGAAGGCAAATTTTGAGGTACCGAATTTGATGTAGCGAATTAACCAAGGAAATCTACATTAGCACTGAAAACTTGATCTAAATAAGGCCATATTAACTTATACGTGACCAAAAATTTTGGGGGAGTTATATATGTCTCGATCTACACTAAAGATAAATATATTGAAGATGAGGAAAATCCATAAGCTACAATGTTGACTACTCAAGACTATTCCTCTTATTGTTACAATCCCAGCTTGATTCATGAATCCAACATTTTGAAATAAAAATAAAGAAAATATCAGTAGGGATTTCTTGTAATCATTGAGGTTAATGGTAATCACTTCGTGAATATTGGTCTATATCCAAAAAAAAAAAAAATTAAAAACCTGAATCAGACTTCTTGTGAGATAGCACCTGACATGAATGAGGTCCCCTATTGCAAGAAGAGAGAGAAAAAGGGGGAGGCTATCTAAAGCTTTTTGAGAAAAAAAAAAATTATGATAAAAAGATAATACATGAAAAAATAAAAAATAAAAAAACATTTTATTGAAAAATTCTGAGTGAGCTTGCCCTATGCTTGGGGATAGTTTGATACCTTATCAAATTGGAAACCTCAGGAGAGATACGATCTCCTGTACATAAGATATAAAAAAGAGGCATGGAAACTTTAATTACAAAAATATATTTTAAAAAATGAAGAAGAAGAGAGGTATTGAACCTTTCTTTACATGTTGAGAAATTCAATAGAAGTATCCAGTTTGGCATATTGTAATTTTCACCATTTGCAGGTATGATAATTTAACAACTTTTTAGCATAACTTTTGACTAAGGGAATATCAACTTATAAGCAAGAAGTTTTCTTGGTCCAAAAATCAGTCATTGTATTTAATTAGAGGTATTTTGTGATGATGTAATTTCTAGTTAGGGACCATAGTTGTGGCCATGGATTTTATTTTATTAGCAAGTGATTTTAGCGTTATTAATGGCGCTTCCATCAAAAGGATGGTTTTATATCAATTAAATTTTGGGAAAATAATACTTTATGAACTTTGCTGGATATGTGGCCACAGAACATGCATACACCGGCATTGCAAAATTGCTTGGGTTTCTAATTGCTCTTATCATATATTAAAACAGGTTAAAATAATAATTGCATCAATAAACATAGTAAAAGGGAGCAATAATCCAGTATTTTTTATTCAAATGTCAACTGTCCATATCCACAATTTGAAATAGTAGACCCTTAATCAGTTAATCCTAATCATAAATATACAAAGTTCTGAAACTTAAATGAATCAATTAATACCATATAAGATGATTCACCTAAACTTCCAACTTCCAAGCCTTTTTTCCGAAGAGTTTTGGTAAAGGAAAGTTTGGTTAAGGCATTTCTTCGAACATTTAAAGGGAGTAGATAACAATGTTATATAGAGACGAAGAGCGATGCCTCTCTAAGGTGTGTTGGGAACCCATCTTAATTGGCTTGCAACCACGTACATGACATACTTTATCAATAGAAGCTCCATAATCCTTCTTTAGGATTGAAATAAGGGCCTAACATAAAGTTAATTAAGAAAAATATATCATCCACCCAAAGATTAAACAATACCCATTAATAAAGCAAGATAACAATAGTAGAAGCCGAAATTCAGAGAGAGAGAGGAGTACCAGTGGAGTTGCAGCCATTGATGGTATTTCTAAAGGCGTGAATTTGGAAGCCATTGGAGACTTGGTGAGAGAACCTTATTATCCTCCTTTCACATGGTTGAGCTTATAACACCAAAAAATTAAAATATCATCAGTAAATCACAAATTTAGCAAAGCCCACAAAGCAGAAAGAGAAAGGGAATTTGTTGGGGTCCTAGACAAATTGGAGAGAGCCTCTGATGCTGTTAATGTGAGTCAGCAAATGAAGAAGCTATTAAGGACACGAAGGCAAAGAGAGTGAGAGAGAGAGAGAGAGAGAGAGATATGAGAAGGGTGTGGAAAGTGGAAACGTTTAAAGAAAGAGGAGAGCTTGAGACTCTCTCTCTCTCTCTCTCTCTCTCTTTTATTTTTTTTTATTTATAGAAGCTTGAGACTCCATTGAGTAAATATAGAAGTGTACGGGTGAGGTGTAATGAGTACATATAGAAGTGAGAAGTGACTGGTTGAGGAAAGACTCCTAAGAAAGCTTCATCAATATGAAAAGCCATAGAAAAATCAAAAGCGTTGATATCAAAAGGTGCTTGTTATTTGGTTAGAAATGGGGCTTCCATAAATGTTTGGTTGGACCCATGGTTACCTGAGTTCAAGCCAAAACCAAAGAGCATAGACACTCTCCAAAACCCACTAACGGTCTCAAGCCTTATCGACCATGAGTCTCACTGTTGGAATGGAACAATGCTGCAATAGTTGTTTGAGCCTGAATCCGCCCAAGCCATTTTTAGGATTCCAATCCCTTTGAGTCCAAAACCTGATGAATTAATTTGGGTTGAGGACTTTAAAGATGTATTCTTAGTGAAATCTGCATATAGGGCAGAACAGGAGGACAGTTCCAACCCTGTTTCACTTTCTGTTCCTTGGCAGAAGATTTGGAGCTTAAAAGCACCTGAGAGAGTAAAGATGCTACTTTGGAGAATTGGGTCAAACTCACTACCAACCAAAGAAAATTTGATGTGAAGGTTAGGGTCTAATGATAATCCCTGTCCTTTATGTGAAAGTGATGTAGAGACATGTACCCACTGGTTCTTTAAATGCCTGGTTGCTAGAGCAATATGGTTTGCTGGTAGATGGGGTTTAAAATCAGATAATGCTCCGGTAAAAACATGTGAAGATATCATCAAAGTAGTGACATAACCTCTAAAACATGGGATGTATGGACAACAGCAAAACAAAGAAGAAAGTCTCAAGCTGTCACTATATATGGCCTTCACTTTAGATGTTATTTGGAACTTGAGAAATCAAATTCTACACAATGGTGGCCAAGCTAACATTACTGCTACTACCAGGAACATTGAAAATAGGTTCCAAGAATTTGCTTCTGCAATGGAAAGTGAAAAGCCATTTAGAGTGGAAGGTGATGCAGGGCACTGGGCCCCCCCTTCAGCAGTTTGGATAAAGCTGAATGTAGATGCTACAATCTTCCAAGAGTTTTCCACTTTGGCTGTAGTAGCTAGAGATGATAATGGAGAAGTCATTCAGGTATGGACTAAACTTCATGAGTTGTGCTCTCCCTTACTAGCTGAGGCTGCAACTATTCTTTGGGCACTTCAAATTGCTCTTGGGGAAAAATGGGATCGAATTATTGTGGAAAGGGGATGCAAAAATTTGTATTGACTCACTAGTGGCTATGAGTTCGAAAGAAAAGCAAGTGCACTGGTCCATCTCCACCTTAACCAGAAATAGTTTAGAAATTAATAAGAGTTTTTTGAGTTGTTAATTTTGTTGGATTAGTAGAGAATATAATGGTGAAGCTCATGCTTCTGCTAAGCTGGCTGGTAGTCTTAGAAGGTCCCTTTCTTGTAATAAGGCCAACCTCCCTGCTGGTATTGTTGATATTTGCAGGATTGATTGTTCTTATGTTGTTTCTTAGTTTTTTTCTTTAATGAAAGTCTGGATTATCAAAAAAAGAAGAGTAACTATAGAAGTGTTCAAGTGAGGTGTTCTTGCCTAGGTGAATGATGAGTGTTATTATTGTGATCTTCTTGATTTCTGTGTTTTGTTAATGTATTATTAATTTTGGCACAAAAATTTAGAAATGCAATAAGACACATGATGCAAAATTAGGCCTCTAATTTAGAATCCAATTGAATTTTCTCTAAGCTTTCTCTATTAATATATGAAAGCTCAAATAGTGTAAAAACATTATTGTTTGTTTAGACCCCCAAATAAAAAACTTATGGCTAAATTGTTTTTATCATACTTAACTAAGTGCGGAATAAGTGTAAGTGTAACACAATGAAATAGGAACAACTCTCTAAGGCATAAGCAAATACAATGAACAATAAATGTAAAGCTTAAAGGGTAAGGGAAGAGAGATGCAAATACAAGATAACACCGAGACGTGTTATCGAAGTACTTGGTGAAATATCTCTCAGCGACCCTCCAAGCTGAATCGATTTACTGGTGAATAAAGTTGGAGTACAAGGATATCAAAAAGACCCTCCAAGTCTAATCTACCTAAAGTACTTGAACTCTTCAAGTTCTAGCTACTAACAGACTTCACCGAGCCATGTATTCACTAGTTATCCAGATCCTGCAATTAGCTCCAAATTACATCCGCCAATCGATGGCTTTTTTCAATACTTCTCACATGCACCAAAACTTCTCTCAACACTCAGATTGGGTGAGATAAGTATTTGGACTAAGAACCTCACAAGAATTTGTAATTAGAGAGGAAAGAGTAGAGGAAAACTAAGAGAATTTTGTAGATAATTGCAAGGTTTTGAAACTCGGACCAGACCGTACGGTCCAATCGGGAAAACCTTGAACCGCTCATTTTTGCGAGCATCAAGAACCGTTCAATGTGAAAAAAGCAAGGACCCGTTAGAACCGCGGTCGGACCTCATGGTTTTGAGAACTGTGATTAAACTGTTCCTCACAGTTCCCTGCTTCCTTTGAATCTGAACTTAAAAAAAAAAAAAAAAAAAAAAAAAAAAAAAAACAACAACAACAACAACAACACAGAACAGGAGAGATTGTCATTGAAAAGAGCAATCTGGACGAGCCAGTGAATGATGGCGAGAATGGAAGGCCAGTGGTGAGTAGTACTAGGGGCTTTGAGAATGGATTTGTTGAATTTGAGAGGGTAATTTAGGGATTTGAGCAAGAAGGGGAGATCTTCGTCGAGTTTGGAGGAGGAAGGGAACTGGAGATGAGAGGGTAGATCTTTTGGCTTTGTTCTCTGCCGGTGATGTGTGTGTGACAAGGTGAGATTTTGAGAGAAAGAGAATGAGAAAGAAAGCTAGAGATGAAAAAAGACAAATAAAAGAATAGAGGACTGAGGAGTCAGATAAGAGGAGTGGGATGGGGATGGGGATGGGGATGGGGATGGGAATGGGGATATGTGTGTGGAGGATAAAAAAGAAGAGGAAAATAAAAGAAAAATAAAAGAAACGTATGGTCCATATGATGCAAGGAAAGAAAGGAAAAAGAATAAACAAACACAATAAAATGTTACCATAATATTTTCATAATATTTCACAATAAATTTTAAGTAATAGATAGTTATTAGTTAATATTAATAAGTAAAAAAATAATTTTAATGATGAGTTCAAATTAGAACTAGTGATAACTTTTATATAAATTTTGTTGTGAAAATATTGCTAAAAATGTTGTAAACTTCTTCACTGCTTCTGAACTATTTTTCTTTGCTGCTGCATG